>WBNO01026507.1:0-33333 GCA_013400575.1 Peucedramus taeniatus | reverse complement strand
AGGGTCACCCGTGATGGGAAAAAAACACATAGCCCTGCTCTTCCTATAATATATATAATAAATATTATATATGTAATATATATAATATACAACATGTAACACTCTAGGAGTTGTGGAAGATTTTGGAGGTAATAAGTTTATCGGTGCCGGGGAGAAAAGCACTGGGGAGAAAAGCCACCAGTGGATCAGATGTATCTTAAATGGCTTTTTGAAGATTATATCAAGTAATTTTTTTTTCCTAACATAATGCTGATAAAGGATTAGTAGGGAAGGGAGTTTTGTCCAGCTGGCCTCAGCTAATGGAATAACCTGAAATTTACCCTGCTTTTAATTTCAAAGGATCTTTGTGTACGCAACCAATGTTTATACTAGATTTACTTTGCATATGGGAAATTAAAGGAAAGCTACTTTTTCATTTCCAGCTCCAAACCGAAGGTTCTTCCAAACATCAGACATGCTGCTTAACTTTGTGGTAGTGTTTTAATGTCACTCCTGCAGCTAAGGAGTTTGAGATCTTCCTAATTTTTCCTATAATTTTCTGTATCCCTATTGGTATAATATGAAACAAGCTAATGTTTCAGGTATTTATCTAGTAATTTAATTTCACTAAAGACACTACTTGTTATATTATGTTGGCCTGATTTCCTGTTGGTTGTGGCTTATTATTTATTGTGTTTTGCCTTAATATATTAATTGGTCTTGATCTCCCTAGTATCTAAAGTCAATAGCTATTAACAACTAAAATCTGTAACTTTTCTATATGACACCTTAATATTTTTGTAACAGAATATTAACCTGTTCCTTATGTTAGATTATATGTTCTCTGCAGCTGTTCAGCACTCCTGATTTTTAGCAGAAGTTGTAGCTCATGTACTGTGCAGGCAAGTAGTGTCTAAGTGCATTAAAATAAACTTCAGAGAAGCCATGGGCAGACTCTTGAATTCCATTTAGAATAAAGGTATATGTTAAAGTTCACAGATGTAGAGGTAGACTGGGTAGCTTGGGGCTGTGATGAACACGTGATGCACCTTTGACTAATCTTCAGAATCCATTCTGTATTTTTCAGATACTGAAATCTGAATCAAAGGTTTAAAGGTTTTAGCAATATAATCAATACTGGAAGCTTTTTTAGTGTTTTGAATATTATTAGAATAATTTTGATTTTTTTTGTCCTGGCTATTTTTTTAATGTTTCATCTAAGGTGTTCTGTAGTTAATTTTTTGTAGGAATTTAAACTATATCTCCTCACCTACTCATTAGTTCTTCACTCTCCTTTTCTCCACTCTTTTGCTGTTTCTGCAGCCTGTGATGAGCTTCTTCTTTCCAGAAATTAGGGATGGCTTGAAAGCTGTCTGATCATCTGGAGTGATCAGGATGGCTTTGCTTTGTGTCTTTGTTGCTGAGTACATTTCCTGCATAGTGCTACAATCTACCTGGTTTGAATTTACTTTAATTGCTATATCTTCTTTAAGGTTTAGGATTCTGAGTTTCTCTAAGTAGCTTCAATATCCCTAAGATTAGGTAGCCAAAAATCTACAGTTAAAAAAAAAAATATTTCTTTCCTAACTGAATACTGTACTTGCTAGGTACTCCTCCAGGTCTGATGTGCTTGCTTACAGTCTTCTCCTTGCAGATGTTTGTATAAGGTGACAACTACTTTCCTGGCTGGAAGAACTAGGTGGAGCTTGCTCTGGAAATAAGTCAGAACAACATATGATTAGACAGTGGTGCTGAATAGGTTACTTTTCAGCAGCCCAGTTTGCTTTTGTTCCCATAGGGAATTAGGTGCTCTGTGGCACTCATTCTTTACATGGTTTGTAGTGGGAAGAACCTAAATTAGCCTTGACAAAGCTAAACCTTAAGAAATCCAAAAAGTTGGGTGTCACTTGAGGAATTTCAGTGGCCTAAAGTTAAGTTCTAGTAATGCTTTTCTTCTTGGAACTTTCTCTTGGTGAGGTTTTGTTCAAGTCATAATTCAAATAGCCATTATAGATCAGGATAAATGTGTAGTAGCAGCATGGCATATAAAAATTCCACAGGACTGATTCCATTGTGTGGCTGCAGTGTGTAATAGTGTTTCCTTTCATGCACACTAACTTAATGTTTCTAGTAATTTGAATAAAATTCCTGTCATTTATGTTTAGAGCACAGAAGGAGCACTCTCAGGAGCCTTTTATGGAATAAGATGTTCACTTTCTAAAACTGGGAAACTCCTGAGACCTGCATTCCTAATAGCTTACTTTAAAACTGGCTTACACATGCTTGCTTTTGATTTGAAATTGTATGTTAGGAAGAAGGCTGACTGATGTTTACCACCAATATAACTTATGCTCAGAGATAATTTAATTCCATAATAATTCTGAAACTATAATTAGATTATATGGGAAAAGCATATTATTTACATTTTTGAACCTAAGGAATATACTAAAACCAGTATGTTGTAAATGTTGTAGCTATGAGGACTTGAATTTATCAAATTTTGTCCGAGTCAAACTCGTTTGTGTAAAATCTCTCTCTGTTGGATTCTGTTGGAAATGTGAAATGAAGACTTTTTGGTTTTCTGTCTGTGACAGCCATGGCTGCAGCACAGTTGTGTGCCAGGTGAACTGGGAGGGTGTCACAGACACCTTGTACTTCTGGGGGGACTCTCTGGCAGTTGCTGGACTAGCAAACTCAACTAAATTAAGGCCATGTGTGATAATGAAATGACAGTAGATTGTGTTAGGGCCTCTAAACGTTTGTAGTCACAGCTGTGCCTTGCAACTTCACTCTTTAGCTTCTATGACTTCTTTTTGTACTATGTTTCATTAATTTTGTAGATATATGTAGGAGAAAATTACATTTTTTCTCGGTTTCTGTATCAAGGCAAGGTTCAGAGGGAATAGTTAACACCAACCTCAGATTAATAAGATTTCTATTTTTTTTTTTAATTGGGTATGAGAGACTCAAAACATTTTTGAAAATGCAGCATCAATCTGCATTTTTGTGGTTCAGTTTTTGTCATAGTTCTTGAATGCTCACAGGATTCTTGGTAAAATTTATCACAGCTTCCTTGTATTGTCTTTATTATATTTTATGTTAGTTCTTTTTAGAAATAATTTTTAAGTATTCACTGTTGACTCTGCTTGGAGCAGGAGACTAAACTAGCTAACTCCTGGGATCCCTTCCAACCTGAACTGTTCACTGATTTGAAGTATGCAGTGGTAGTAGCAAGAGAAAAAGCATCATTAGTATGAAAGTAATAAGAATAAAAAGTGTGGCACGCTGCAAAGGGTGTAAAGAAAGAGCATTTGTCCTTTTGGTGGTATTAGGGCTACTGTTTAATTTGGTAGTTCTCTTGACCACTTCAAATGAATATCTAAACGTCTTTATTAATGACTACAGTTTAAACAACTTGCCCCTACAGTCCTGAGCCAAGCAAACATCTGGCTTAAGATTCAGTGCCCCTGTTTGCTTCACTCCATAAATATCCTTACTTGCCTGCAGTAGTCACTTCTGAAACAGTTGCATTCAACAGCTGGACATCCTCAGCCTTCAAGTGCTGTAAATAAATGGATATAGCATTTTTCTTCCTGCTTTTCCCTGCCCTCATTTTTTCTGACCTTGTAGCAGCTGGGACATCCATATGTCAGTCAGACAGAAGAGGTGGAGTTTCAGTATCATCTAGTTCAGTTCTGAAACCTGTAGTTTCCAGAGCAGGATGATGAGTTATCTGTACCACTGCCTTCTCCAAAGCCTGATATCTCATTTTGCACTGTGAGGCCCTTCAACATCTCAGTCCTCAAGAGACTTCACTTTGCATATGAACTTGCTGAGAAAGGTTTGTCTAAGACCAGTAGCCCACAGTTCAAGAAGCTGTTATGTTAAAGGGTTACATGGTTTTTCATGTCAGCCTTGGAACAGCCCTGTGCTGATGATTTTCTCACCAGTGCTGGTAGTGTTGCTGTTAATCCTTCAGAACTGCAAACTTGAACTGCTCACATGGCAGCAAATCAGGGTTGTATTGTCAGTGCCAGTATATGGGATAAATTCTTCTTATCTGAAAATCTTGATTTGAGTTGGCACTTGACTATCTAGAGCAGTCTTCTGTATCAGCTTCTCTAGACAGGTGAGCTGTACAACCATTTCTGAAACAGTCAGTGCAGAGAAAGGCTGGATGTCTTGGCACTGAGGGGGTGATCAGATATAACATACCTGTGTGGTGCACTCAGGGTGCCAATGTGTTACACAGATGTCCTTTGTCTACATCTAAAGTGTCCCCAGGAAGGTGGCCAGGATTGTATTGCTCCTGTTAGAATAATTCATCATCCCCGTGGCCTTGCATGACTCCAGTAAAAGACACACAAACCCCTGGGAGTCAGCTGTGCACTGCATGAACTGTCCTGGGGGCTACAGGCAGCCTGCTGACCATGTGTTTGGCACTCTGCTTTGGGCTACTGTTGAAGGTGTTTGAAAACATGATATTATCTTTAAACTTGATTGCTCTATCAAGATGAACACAAAAATAAATTGGGATAATTCTTGGACTCTTATTTATAATCTGGTTTTACAGTTCCACTTAAGGAATTTTGGCATTTTTCTCCTGTTTTGTGATGAGAGATATGCAAGCAAAAGAAGTAGCTGATGTATGAAGCTAAGATAGAAAGATGGTTTTATTTTGTGTTTTTTATTATGAAGGAAAAAAGCAGTCATAATTTAATCCATTAAATTAATTACTAGGTTTTGAAGAGGTCTATGGGAGAATGACAGTGATTGTATTTCACTACAAAAGTTAGTTTAGGACAGGAGATGCAATACTAAAAATGAGAGTCATACTAAAGATACTGGGTTATGAGAGATTTTTGTCAGAGTGGAATCCTGAGCTGTTGAAATACTGAGCTTGGTTTCTTGATTATCTGTCTTAAAAATCAAGTTATCAACTGAGCACAAATACTTGGCCTTAAGCAAAAGAGGACTTCAGTATATTCTCTGAAAATCCCCATAAGCTTTCTTAAACTTAGTTGTTAAGAAGCATGTCAAGTTTAGATAAGATAAACTTAAGGTGTGTCCTCATTGGGAAAGGAAGAAAGTGGGTCTTTTACTGAGCTAACATGGAATAAAATCCTATGAATATGAAACAAGTTTGTGTTTTTTTATTTTTGTTTGTTTGTTTGGTTTTTTTTTTGTTTGTTTGTTTGGTTGGTTTTGTTTTGCTTGTTTTGGTTTCTGTGGTTTGCTTTTTTGGGGTTTTTTTGGGTTTTTTGTTTGTTTGGTTTTTTGGGGTTTTTTTGGGGTTTTTTTGGGGTTTTTTTGGTTTTTTTTGTTTTTTTTGGTTTGTGGGGTTTTTTTGTGAATTTTACAGAGTCATGTTAAACTATTAAAGCTGCTCTTGCTTTGGTGCATTTTGAAAACTGGTGTGTTCACTGATGAAGCTGGGGCATAGGCTATAAAGCAGGGCAGAGATAGGAACATAATTTTGGGTTTAGCTTTCAAAACAACTGCCTTACAGTGAACTCTTGAAAACCTTTTCTTTCTTTAAATTTTAAGTATTGAATATACAGCACTTTGTTTAGCTGTAGCACTTATTTGTGCTTGACATAATTTTTGTGTGTTTCTGTTATCTACGAATCTCTTGTGGTTTTTTTATTCTGCTTTTCACGCTGTGTGTGTTTGATGCGGACTTTTATTATTTTTATTCTGCTGTAATTCCCTTTATGCTTTCATTTAAAAAAAGGGGGGGCAAACATCTGTTATGTAATGCATGAAAACTGTTGAGACTGTATGACTATTGTGTAAAGATGTGCTGAACTCAGGTATTGGAATTACACATACAAAAAGGTGATGGGAATCCTAAGGTGGGTGTCTTTTGTAGGAACTTGATGCCTGTATTAGAGGAGCAATAACAAATTCACTGTGCAGGCATCTAAGTTTTATAGATAAGATGTTTATTTCAGGCTGAATTTGCCTTTTTTATTTCTTTATTTTTTTTTTTAATCTCTTTGCTGTGGTGCTGAGTTTCATTAACTCTGTAGTCTACCCCAGTTGACAGGTTCCAGTCTTGTCTGGGTTCTTATCACTCCAGCAGCAAAGCAGGCTGGGAGCTGAGTGCTGCTGTGTATTGCACCAAATTTATGCCTCTCATCAGTTCTGTGAAGGCATTTACATTGTGGTTCTGGTAGCTGCTGCTGAGGAATTACCAGTTAACTACTAGGCAGTTCTTCCTTGTGTGGAGACCTTTATCAGCTTTTTCTGTGCATCTGGTAAACACTGAGGTTTGTGTAAAGATGGAAGTTGTCACTACTGCTTAGCACTTGAGTTTGACTTTACTAGTGTGTTTTATCCACTGTTCTAATATTGATTCCTACTTTGCCAGCTGTGCCTGTTCTAGATATGAAAAACTTGCTACATTCTAATATAAATTTAATTAAAGACCAATTTTCTATTGTTTATCTGCAAGCATTCTAATATGTTAATGCTGCAAAGTTCCCGGCTTATAGTCTTTTAAAACAATATTTTCAGAGGTTGGATGATAACTTCAAATTTGTTGTATTTGTGCAGCTTCGGTTATTGTACAACAAAAATGCAAACAAGTACAAAACTTGGTGTGATATGCAACAAACTCATCAGCAGTAGAACGCTGTGTGAATGAAGTAGGCAGAGTGCATTTTTTAGGACATGAGATGTATTTTAGAGATCAGTCACCATGTTTTAAAGGACGTGTGATTTTGGACTCTGTATTGGTGGCGTGCATACTCTTCCAGTAAATTTTACATTTAAAAAATCCCCACAATTACCATTTCCAGACAAGACTTTGAATTACATAATGTCATTGTCTGATGGCACCAGTAGATAAATGCAGCATCTGTATCCATTTTTGCCCTTGGCATTGACAACAGAGATGTTCCAAAAAATGTCCTAAGGCTCTGATGTTGAGCAGGACTAAAGATAAACCACTCACTCCATGTAATACCGTGGATAAGGTTGCAACAGCAGTTCTTGACTTAGGGCTTGAAGGAGAGATGGAGATGGTTAGGTGTAAAATCCAGCAGTTGCTTGTCATGTGTAGATCCAGTAATTTGAGGCATTAAAAAATTAGCATCACTTAAGGCATGTCCTGACTTTAAAACCAGATTTCCTACAAAGTACATTTTGAATCCCTCTCATATGAAAGATTCCTGTCTGAATGATCTTCACAAATGAGGTGACAGACCAAAATGCACCAGCCCTATGGTCTAAGGAAGCAGTAGGATTGCATCCTTCTTTGCAGATGATGGTCTTAAGGCACATTTCAGGCAATCTGTTCACTTCCACACAGAGGATGAAATAACCTGACATAACCTGAAATTGTTTATCAGAAGTAAACAGTTACTGTGGATAGTGTTTATTTTTGTCACTTAGAGCATGTTAGTTTTGAAATTAAGGTTCTTTATTTATTTACTTGGTTTCTTAACAATAATTTTTTTAGTGAGTGGCTTATGTTTCTTTCTGCTTTGAAGAAACAGTATATGTTTGATACTATTCAGTGTCCTCTTCCAAAACATGTCTGCCACTTGTGTAGCAAAGTGAGCAGAGTTTAATAAATGGCTGTGGTTTTAGCTGAATATCTATTGCCCCCCTGGTTGTGTGGCACTAGTACTCTTTAGCATCCATGCACAAACTGTCTTACTGACTCTTGTGTGCTAGACCTATACAAAATTTACAGAGGGACCTTTTTTTCTACTTCCTCTCAGTTAGTTGTGAAAAAACTTTTTTCCTGTCTGCATACCAGAAAGTAAAAACTGAGTTTATATGAATGGTATTGACAATATATTTCTCAGAAATTAACTAGCTCTTCAATCACTTGTAGAACGTTTGTTCCAAGGCAAGTGCATTAATATTGCCATTTGATATATTTTTCATTACAGACAAACTTCTGGAGTGAAATCAAAAGCTTGTTGAAATTATCTTGTAATTAAAATATTTATGCATCCCAACCACAGTATGTGTGAAATAGCCAACAATCTTCTGATGTGCTACAAAATGGAGGCTTTAGGTTCATACCTAGATTTTGTGCCCCCAGCTTACCACACTCAAAAATGGGCTGCTTGGAGTCTTTTCCAGCTGCCAAATGGGAGAGATAGATCATTTCTTTAAAAGGACCTAAGGGTATTCTGTTCTTATGCTTTTACTGACTCTATGAAATCATTCTCTTAAAGTCTGGCTGGTTTGTTTTCAGGAGTGTAGCTCATGTCTGATCCAAGGCAGAAGTGCAGGGAATGCTTTCAGCCAGGCATTGCTGTGCCCCCTCCCCGGTTTGCTGCTGGCCACTGGATGTTGTGCTGTGACCCACATTCACCCTGCCTGCAAAGCCCTGTCCTCTGGCCCCCTGCCAGCTCTCCCGGCGCTGCTCCACTTTAGAGAAGTCTGCAGCAAATACGCAAACAGTGCGAAAGCAAAGAGGCTTAGAATCAGGTCCTTCTCTGTATGGCTTTGTTCTTTTGAGGGGATTTGTTTCATCTTTAGGTCCCATCATGCGTATAGAGCAAGTGATGCTCTAAGATTTGTGTTCAGAATTCAGTTAAAGGAGAGCTGGAGTACAGCTAGACAGAGGGTATGAATTTTGTATGTGGTTGAAAAAAAAGATAATGAACTTGTTTCAAAGCAGTATGAAGTTGAACTTATACCAAGAGAAAACTAAATAGGTTAAGGTTTTATGTATAGTTATAGAAGGCCCCTTGATCATGTGAAATAACATCCCAAAACGTTGACTGGTGTAAGTGTTAATTGCAATGTATCACTCCTAGTAGGTTTAATTATTAGTTACACCTCAGCATAAAATGTATTGGCATGGTTTAGTGCATGACAGGATTGAGTAATTTGTCCAAAAAACCATACTTGTGGCTTTGATAGATGCACATAACCAGTGAGATTGCCCTCCATGTAATGGAACTGTGCTCTGGTGTTTAAGAGGACTGTCAAACTTACCAGACATCTGAATGAATCTATGATCTCTTGATCTTAATAACTACAGATGATGTTAAGAATTTGTTTTTAATAGCTTGTTTCTATTTTCTACTCAACATTCAGTGGAAGTGAGGCACAAGAGCAGTGTAGACATGTTAGCAGCTGCTGACAAACCCTTTCCCTACAGTTGTGACACCACATTGTGTCTTTGGATACAATGAAACTGCTTTGATATTTTTAAACACCACTAGCACTTACCAATAGTCAGCATGCTCCAAAAGGATGGTCAAGTAAAATACTGTGTATAGAAAAATTGCTTGCTTTAAGTGTATCTTTCCATTCAGGGGGAAAAAATGGGTTGTTTTTAAAAGTGGTATCTTATTTTCACCATGTTTAGGCAGTGTTCTTTTGCAGTATTTGTGCTTAGAGGCTGTGTTTAGTACCACTTGGCAGGAAGGGAAGTGATTATTCTTTCCATACAATTCTTGCAATAAAGTTGGGAGATGGTCTTTTATGGCAAAGTTTGGAAATTGGTCACATCACTGTACTTTAAAAGATAAACTTTTTTTCTCTGCAGGTGCACCTGTAGAGCCTTCTCCAGAGGAGCAGACAGCCTCCTGTGAAGGTAGTCATTCTTACGATCTTCATTACATGATTTTTAAAAAATTATTGCAAATAATCTCCTCTATTAAATCTCTATGAACCTTTTCCAATCTTTGTTATCCTCATACTACTCTTGTAAGGCAATATGATTATCTGTGTTTATTTACAGTTTCATAGGCAGTTGGGAAAGGCTCATAAAGTGGCTTATGGAAGATAATAAAACTAGCATGAAGCAAAATTTTCTAAATGAACCTGTGTATTAAAAAGCTTTGGCAAGGACCAAAATATCTGAACTATCCTTTTATTAATTTAGTCACTCATTTTTCTTTGTTCTTGATTACTGTCATGGTAAGTATGTGTCTTTAATGATTCATTTTCTCCCTTTTTTTTTCTTCTAGGTTCAAATGCTGCTGTTAACATGGAAATTTCAGAATCTGTTGGTAAGATGAGAACTATTCCTTTTTACTGTGATAGTACTATAATGTACTACTGCAGTGCTTTTGCTGAATCACTGCAAACAAAATAGAACAGCTTTTACACTTACAAATAGTCCTTAGTGTACTTTGTTGTATCTTCATACTTGGATGAGGAAAGAGGTAATTGAACATTAGTATGCATTGAGAGATGCAACTGGACTGCCTGGACACTGTAAAATGATGAGTGCTTTAGTAAAAAATAACTTCATATTACCAAATAGCCCCATTAACATGTGTGGAATGGTGATTAGCAAAAAACTTTAAAGTGGTCAGCAATGTGAACAATCAGAACATGGAAATTGTATCTTTCTCATTGTTTTTATATGGCTTATGAGTGAATTTAAACTATAATCCCTGTCCTTTGCTTTCTAAACATACAGTAGTATATGTCTGTGGATTCAGACTACTGTGCTGGTCTGAGTGGATCTTCAGATTTGCTTTTTCTTTGTGAAATTGTTGCCTTGTTAAAACAGAAGTTTTTGTATCCTAGATTTCTTATGTCAGCACACAAGCTAGCTTGAAAGCTCCTGGTATTAATAATTTCAGAAACAAGCAGCAGTTGTTTCTTTTCTATAGGAAAATGTTTACAGACATTAACAGTAGTTAAAGCCTTGTCATTGCACCTTTGGGGCAGGGGGTTTTCCCCAGGGTAATTCTTTATAATTTCTTTATTTATTTGAATATGTCTATTTGCTTCATTTTTAGTGGAAAATGGAGAGACAGAAATGTCCCCAGAAGAGTCATGGGACCACAAAGAAGAGCCCAGTGAAGCAGAGCTAGGAGGTGGTCCTGCAGGGGATGCGGGGCCTTCTGAAGAGAGTGTTCAGGAAATGATGGAAGAGGAGGAGGAAATACCAAAACCGAAATCTGTTGTAGCACCTCCAGGTGCTCCTAAAAAAGAGCACGTAAATGTAGTATTCATTGGACATGTAGGTAAGTTTTAAGTGAAGGTGAAGTAGTTGGATCTGTCTCTTGTGTATTATCCAGAACTGAGGATTAGAAATTGATTCTGTTCTTCATATTCACCATGTCTTGAGGTTCACAGGAGCATTCATTCTAATGAAGCTGCTCTGGAAAAGGAAAAATTTAAAGGTCTTTCAGGGGTAGAGGGGAAAGGGTAGAGTGTGTTCTCTTGGACACAACAGTGCCTGTGTTCATGATCTCTCAAGTACCTGCCCCTGTTGAGTGCTGAAGTGACACATCTGTGTTTATGATCTAAAGAACAACATCAGAAAATGGTTCTTCTTTTCTGCTTATTTTGAATAAAAAGGGTTATTGCTATTAGATTCAAAAATTATTATTCTAAATACTAAGATTTGTATGGTTAGAGCAATATGTTAACATAATTCATAGTTAAAAGAAGCATTTATAATACAACATCTTCATTTAATAGTTTCAACAAGCTTCATAAAAACTTGGGGGGTGTCAGAAGAAGAGCAAAATTATTGAATCACAAGTTATGCAGTAAATTCTGTCTTGTCATTTCTATAGTTACTTACCACCTTAATTTGAGTCCTTGGGTAAATTCAGAATGGAGTCACACAAAGTAAAGGGGCTGTGGGCAGAGGAACACCCCAGTATTGAAGAGCAGCCCACACAAGTTAGGGACAAGGGATAAAAGGAATCAGGGAAGGGGATTTTGCAAGAGCTTCCCACAGTCTTGTCCCTGGCTTTAGCTGGATCATTGCTTGGTGAGGGGTTTTTGTTATGGATAATGCTGAATTTATATATATGAAAACAGCATGTTCAAAATTTGGTGTAATTTAATTGACAACAAATTATAATGGGAACAAGGGAAGGTGCAAGATGCTTCCAAAGACTTAGATTATGGTTCAAAAAATAAAACCTTTGGAAATAAACCAGATTAGTTTGTTCATAATGGTCTGCTTTTTCTAGAATTGTACATTGTTGATGACTTAAATTAATATTTTTTTTAGATGCTGGCAAGTCAACTATTGGAGGACAAATAATGTAAGGAAACTTAAATTTTTAGATTTCCTGTTCTTGTAATTTAAAAAACACCAATTAAAATGAGTAATATTTTCTTTGTGGCTTTAATCAGCAGATGTTAATACTTTTATGACAGAATGTTTCTATCCCTGTCAACTGAAGTTCTTATTGTCTTTGGAATTTCTTAATTCCAGCGCATTAATGCTATTGCTATAGGATTTTCACTTAATAGAAGCAACTATGCAAAAGCAAACATTATCAAATTTTAAAAATTAATCACTTTCTTAGGACGTGGCTGTTTTTCTTTTTATTTTAAAATGTAAATTGAAACTGCTTTATACCATTAGTTAAACTTTGTCATTTCTGTGAAGATTTAAAAAAATAATATCTTCATTTCCCAATCATAATAATCTGTGGGGATTGTATAAGTATTTAGCTATTTGGAAATATCTTTCTGCTTTGTGTAAAATTGCACTTTTATTTTCCCTCTTCTTAGGTATTTGACAGGAATGGTTGACAAAAGAACACTTGAAAAATATGAAAGAGAAGCTAAAGAAAAAAACAGAGAAACATGGTATGAACTTCAATAGTAGCACACTTTGCCCTTTACTGCAATGAAACTGGTTTTAGTCTCTGTCCCAGTAGCCCTGGCTTCCTCCAGGCACGATGGTGCTCTTGTCCTGGGTGGATTTTTTTGTGGGCCTCTTGTTTGGTTTGGGTTTTGTTGTTGTTTTTTGGTTGGTTGGGTTTTTTGGGGGCAGTGTGTGTATACAGCACATGTAGCAGCCTGATTTCTGCTTCAAACAACTCCTACAAAATTGATTTCCCTTTTGAAAGCTTTTTCTTCTTGGCCGGAGGATAAAAGGGGTTCAAAGGGCTCTGGAAAAGGAGCAATTAAAGACTTCCTTAGGGATAGAGCATCCTCAGGGGATGGGCATTGACCTGAACTCACTGAATCATGTGTGAGAGAGGGGAATAGAGAGGGTGACACAGTTCTTTACACCAAGCAGCCTTCGTCCAAGCAGCATCTCTTCAGACACCACCCAGTCACTACAAAACAAGAGCTAAGGATGTCTACAGACTGCTGTTAATGGTGAAAAATATTGCTGTGTTAAACCAGTTCAGTGGAGTTATTGCCACTTTTTTTATCCTTAGTAAGAGCTTTTTTTTTCTTCTTTATATTCACCAGTTTTCACAAAGCCTGAAGGATCTAAGTTGTTGGTTTTTTTTTTAATTTCAGTTTATCTATCTGAAAGCTAACTTGTTAGGGGCCAGTGGGAAGAATTATTAGGAGGGGACAAGAGTCGATATAATGAGAATCGATCAAAGATAGTGTGAATAAATATGGTGTCTATTTCGTAGCCAACTTCTGCTTAATATGTGCAAATAAATGAGAACTAGTAATTATAATTCTCAATAATGATATATGCAAGTCAAAACTAATGTTTCAGTAAATTATGCTGAGAAGGAAAAATTGTTCTGTATTTGATCCTGAGGTGTTTCTGAGACTGAGGCAAAATTTAAATTGTTTGAGGTTAGATCACAGCTGAAGAACTTAGAAAATGAAAATTGTTTATTAGAATTTTTAGAAATTAATCCTTGTAGGTGTGTGAAGGAGAGCTGGCAATGGGCTCTGCAGCTCACTGTACACACAAATCAGTCAGTTAAGCATTTCCAATACCAACAGTGACTTTACATTTAGCAATGCTGAGGTGGTTAAAATAAGTAAGCAAAAATAATGTCTCTTATGACTTAACAAATTATATATAAATGTAATAAAAATCAATACAACAATAGAGTATTTGGGTTGGGATTTTTTTAGGTACCTTTCGTGGGCCTTAGACACAAACCAAGAAGAACGAGACAAAGGTAAAACAGTAGAAGTGGGTCGTGCCTATTTTGAAACGGAGAAGAAACACTTCACTATTTTAGATGCTCCTGGACACAAGAGCTTTGTTCCAAATATGATTGGTGGGGCTTCTCAAGCTGATCTTGCTGTGCTGGTAAGGACAAATCAGATACTTTTATTTTGCATATACTGTGGAATTAAGCTTCTGATTTTTTTTTTTAATTTTTATATTTTTGTTTGCTTCTTTATTCTTTTGGTTACTTACAGCAGGCAGAATTTTCAAATGTTACATTTACTGAGATGAGTGACTTTTGGAGTAATTTAACAGCTTCTTAAAGATATCCACAGGTGTCATGTGGTTTTTTTACATGTCAATGCAGAAACTAATGGGTAATACTGAGAATATACCAGTGCATTTTGGAAGCTTTTACTAGATCTGACTACCCAAAGGTTTTTGAGTAAGGCAGTATTATTGATTGTTCTGTTGAGAGAATTGTAGAACCTTTATTAAAATACGTATCTTTAATTAGGTTATTTCTGCAAGAAAAGGAGAGTTTGAAACTGGATTTGAGAAAGGTGGACAAACAAGAGAACATGCCATGTTAGCAAAAACAGCAGGTGTAAAGCATTTAATAGTTCTTATTAATAAAATGGATGATCCAACTGTAAACTGGAGTAATGAAAGGTGAGTTTAATATTAAAAAACTAATCTTCATTGCCAGATACCTAGGAATTATTTTATTGTAGTAAAGTAATCTTTGTATCCCGTTATTGCAGAAAGAATGGTTGACTGGTGGGCTAAAGGCAGAAGTTATAAAACTGGCAGGAAAACCAGAAGTTCAGTGCCTAGGACAGTGCCTCTCAATTAAGCTGGAAGTTCTGCACTCCAGCATTCACTGTCAACTGCTTGGATCCATGCAGACATATCTAACAAACCCCCATGTATTCTAGCATAGTTTAATTGTTAACTTGGAAACTTTATACTGAGGCTAAAAAAGGAAGTGATTTTGTTTTCAGTAGTCCAATTTGCCGTAGTTGTCAGAGAACCTGCTGTGTGTTCTGCCCAGAATTGTGGAAGTTCTAGTGAGAAGCCATGAGGACCTGTGCAACCTTGGAATGTCAGCCTGCTTCACTAAGAGACAAAGGCACCCCCAGTTCTCTGTCTTGGTCCTGCCCCAGCCTTCTGACATTACTGAATTCACCCCAAACTGAGAGGAGGCAGTGAGACAGAAATAAATAGCACAAAACCTCCAGAAACTGTGGAGGAGACTGAGCCAGCACTGAAGTGCCAGCCTGAAGCATAACCTCAGGAGGTGTCTGCGTGGTCTGTCCTGCTGTGCTGGCCTGGATCTCTTGCTGTAAGCAGTTCCAGCTTGTGCTGCTGCTCCCCAGCCCTGTCATTGAATTGTAGGAAGAGCACTGATGATGCTTTATGGGGCAGAGGAATGAGGGGGAATAGGGGAACAGACAATACCGAGCTGTGCTGGAAAGTTGAGGAGAAGATGCAAATAGGCCTCCAGACCTTAATTAGGCTTGCTTGCAGCTCACACAGTAGCTTAACTGATGGAACTGAAATATCTGCATGTTTTTTAAAGCACAGGATTATGTTATGCTGGAATAGGTGGAATTTACCTTGATCTGCTTGTCATTTTAATAGATATGAGGAATGTAAAGAGAAACTGGTGCCATTTTTGAAGAAAGTTGGCTTCAATCCCAAAAAGGACATTCATTTCATGCCCTGCTCAGGACTGACTGGAGCAAACCTTAAAGAACAGTCAGAATTCTGTCCTTGGTATATGTATGTATCTTAAATTGAGCAACTTGAATATTTGCTATATTTCAATAAAAGTAAATGCTTCAGTGAAGCTGGGAGGTAGCAGACCGTGGTATGCTGTAGTTGTGTGCCAAAGTGCTTGAGGAAATACAGCCAGAGCAACAAGAACACAGCCATGCAACGTGCCAATGAAAAGCATTTGCAAACTGCAGAAGATTATTAGTAAAATATTAGCAGTGTTCTTTGGCTGTGTGAGTTCACTGCCTTACAAGCACTAGAATTTGCCAGTGATGCTGCAGCTGACGTTGCTAGAATGAGTAATTGTTTGATGTGAACAGTTTGCTTGGAGCTGTATTATAATTAGGGACAAGCCATGTCTCTCAGTGGATGTCATGTTTTTCAATATTGCTCAGTGTACTTTAAAAAGAATTAATGGAAATCACATTTGGACCTAGCTTATTGTTTTGTATTTCCAAAGCATATTACACATCTGTCGTGAGTCTCAAAGGAATAATTAATTTGTGTAAAATACGCCTGTAATGTAACTTAAAAACATGCATTTCCTGGGTATTAATATGTTGGTTGGGGTAAAGTGGACACTACTGATGGGATGTTATAATAGATTTAGCTGTCTTAGAGGTCATTTTTCTAAATGATGACAAGATGATTGATTCCTTTTGTTGGACTGCATTTATCCATTCTGAGTAATTTTTTTAAATGGAAGGGTGCTCATGAAATTGAAACAAATGCCTTCTGCTTTTTTAGTGGATTACCGTTTATTCCATACCTGGATAATTTGCCAAACTTCAACCGTTCAGTTGATGGACCAATCAGGCTGCCAATTGTGGATAAATATAAGGTACAGATTCAAATAATAATATAGAAAGTATAAAGAGGTAGTTTTCAGAAAGCAGTAAATGGACTATTTACTGTACTTTTAGAGGCTATCTTTTTTCTTTGCTAATGTTACATTTCCAACTGCAGAATAGAGGAGGGAAGGGAAAGTAAATAATTTTGACATTATATGAAACTTCTAAAATCTGTAATCTTTCATGAGAACAATTTCCAAAATACTAAGTCTAGCAGTGCTAGATATTCATAGAGTTAAGTAATCAAACTTAGAGGTAAATCATAAGTAATGGACTCTTCAGGAAAATGTTTTCAGTTGCTACATAATGATTTCTTTTTGTGAAGGACATGGGCACTGTGGTCCTTGGGAAGCTGGAGTCGGGCTCTATTTGCAAAGGACAACAGCTTGTGATGATGCCAAACAAGGTATGGTAAGGTTTAGATATTTTAAAAATTTACTACCATAAAAAAAGAGCTTGGTTCTTAAAGATACTCATTACTTTAAATCAGAAAATGTTCTGTTGCTCTGTTGAACACAACTAAGCTCTCACATTTCACATGGGTGATGTTTCTGGGGACAGGGGGTGTTGTGTAACTGCTTAGCAGTCAGACCTTGGGTTCTCCTGCCTTAGTAAACTGAGTTGCTGGACTACAAATCATCACACTTCAACTGGATTTTATTTCATGTTTGTACAGTTGGCACACTAAGCCTTTTACCTGCTGTGGGTTAATATTGCTCAGTGGTTTATTTCTTTCCCCCTTTCCTTTTTTCTTCTTTCCCAAAAGGGAAACAGGAAAAAAAAAACTTGAAAAAGGAAAAACTTCTTTTAAAAAATTCAAGTATTAGTAATTTATCATTCAGATATTTTAAATGTTCTGAAACTTGACAGAACAAAATATAATTAACTTAAACTGTAATGGAATTATTTATTGAAATACTGTTATATTACAATTATTTTGTACCAGACTAAAATATTCACAATGTAAAACTATGGGTTCTTTTCTTTAAGCACAATGTGGAAGTTCTTGGAATCCTTTCTGATGATGTAGAAACTGACTCAGTAGCCCCAGGTGAAAATCTAAAGATCAGACTGAAGGGAATTGAAGAAGAAGAGATACTTCCAGGATTTATTCTCTGTGATCTCAACAACCTTTGTCATTCTGGACGCACATTTGATGCCCAGGTAGAATAACAACATTTAATTGCTGTATAGAGGATTAAAAACCATGGAAATATTTTACGTTTTACCAAATCGAAACCTTCGGTAGTTTGAAGTTTCAGTTCAGATTTCTTATTCACTGCCATATCTCTAAATAGGCAATAACATTTATACTTAACACTGACATCATTAATTTCAGTTCTTAAAGTATAAGTTGTTTTAAATGTAACTTCTCAATGAAGTTTTAGATACTTATAATAGTGAAAGCAAGACCTCATCAGGCCAGTTCTTCAGTTTTTTACTTTCATATTATAGACTTTAAAAATCTAGCTCTTTGACAACAATTTGTGTGTATATTGTGTTTATATTGTGTGTATATTGACTTTTTAATATAGTTCTGCATTGATTATTCTGTGTTCTTCTATAATTGAAATCAGGAAAAATGCACTTACTTTGAATTGTTTTACAGATAGTGATAATTGAGCACAAATCCATTATCTGCCCAGGTTATAATGCAGTGCTGCACATCCACACCTGTATTGAAGAAGTTGAGATAACAGTAAGTGTCATTTTAAGTTGTAATGTGAATATAAGCAATGCGGTTGTTGGGATGAGGAGTTCTGTTGTGTCATACATCTGTAAAGCAGCTAAAGCAACAAAGCTCCAGCCTTGAATGGAATTCTTGGTTGTGCCCTAACACAAACAAAAATGGCTGTAACTGTTAGCATGAGCCTTCTGAAAAGTGTTGTATGTCGTGACTGAATAAATCATGCAAACTTTTCCATGTATTTGTAAGTATATTCTTTCTTAGACCAATTCTGTTTGTTTGTAAGGAAAAATAACCCTTATTTTAGCACTCACAGCAATTTTATTTTTTTTTACACAGGCCTTAATCTGCTTGGTAGACAAAAAAACAGGAGAAAAGAGTAAGACACGGCCCCGTTTTGTGAAACAAGATCAAGTCTGCATTGCCCGTTTAAGGACAGCAGGAACGATCTGCCTTGAGACATTCAAAGATTTCCCTCAGATGGGTCGCTTCACCTTAAGGGATGAGGGTAAGGCTGCTTCAGCAGCAGGTACTGACTGCTGCAAAAACTTACTTGGACTCAGAGCTGCATGGCAGTGAGGTATTAAAATGCTGTTATCTAGTGGAAATCATTCTCTGGGTAACAATGGAAAAGTAAATCTAAGCAAATTGTTGTCATTGTGCAGAGTCCTTGCTAGTAGCAGAGAGACAGTTTTATTTGAATAATGTACAGAAATGTGCGTTGTGAAACAAAAGACTGGATTTGAAAAATAACCAGCAGTGTTTTTTAATGTGTCCTGCAATGTCCACCTACAATACAAATACCATAGTTTCACTATTTAAAGTTGAAAAATGTCAGGGGGGTTGTATGTTGGGCTTTCACATGCACAGCCTGGTAAAACTCACAGATTTGTGGGATGCATTTAAAATAAATTATTTGCAAAGTAGTAAACAGATCTGGTAGTGATTCTGCTTTGCCTTCTCCTTAGATGAGTGTAGAAGCAGGCTTTCTACAACCCACATTGTGTTTTTTGCTGTCAGAATAGCAGGCTTACTATTTTTAAAATTTTATCCTGCTTTTAAAATACACTGATGCCACAATATAATTATTTATTCTCTGTGATTTCTAATACTCAAGAGCCTGTATTTTGGGGCAAGTTTTCATGTTCTTGGAGATGTCTACATTCCTTTCACAGTAACTATAACTGTCGTTTGTCTCCTTGGTTTAGGTAAGACCATTGCAATTGGAAAAGTTCTGAAACTGGTTCCAGAGAAGGACTAAGCATTTTTCTCAATGACCCCGCACAATACTGTGAGGAAAATCGACTCAGCAAAAGCCTACTTCACACCGCCGTCTTATTTTCTGCCCATTGATAAACTTCTCCCCATATTTTGCAAAGACAAATTTCACAGCAAAGGTCCACATTATGTCAGCTTTCTCATATTGAGAGCTCTGCTATGCCACTGTTGAATTTTCCCAAAAACAATTTTTTTTTTCTCCCAAATTCTGCTTCCTTGGAAAGATTCGGCAATAGCTTTGTAAGTGATGTGGACATAATTGCCTATAATTATGAAAATCTAAAGGATTTTTAATGTTTAATTTCCCCCAGCATCTATATTAAGACCTCTTTTTTCCAGGCAGATCATTCAGAGTGTGCGAGTGTGTGTGCACATGTTACAAAGATGACTACCATGTTAATAAACTATTCAATTTGAAATCTTTTTCGGTATTGGAATTGCTTTTGAATAATGTTTTTTATCCGGATGTAACGCAGTTGCATTAGCTTTTTAACTTCCCAGTAACCCAGATATTTGGTTACTTGGACTTTTCTAAACGACTCAGCCTCCCCACACACACAGTTTTAAATGAGGCAATTGGGCACTCAACCAAGTTTGTATTAAAATAATTAGGTTTGCCCCTTCTCTTTCTTGAATCCATTCTGAAAACTAAAAAACATTCATGCAAATGTGGCACCTTCATTAGCTTTACATTTGTTAATATCTTCAGCAAATTTAGGTTGACCTAACATCATTACTAGACACAGGACGTCAATTTTGAAGGCTAGAACTACATATTGTGTCTTTATAAAAAATCAGCATTATTAAATTCTTAACTGCAGAAAATGCTAACAATCAGTAAATCAGCGAAAGTTGCAAAAATAAGAGAATCTGTGGCAATAGTGCCTATTAGTATTTATAAGAGCTACATTTTGTGGGAGAACTGGGCCAATTAAAAAGTGCCAGTTACATAAATTACTCAGTTCACCCTGTCTTTAATTTAGAGGGCTGGATAATCCTTGCTGTTTTAAAGATCAGTCTGAACTGAGAGGAAGAAAGACTATTTAAATCCCTAAGAGTTTGCACATACTGAAATATGGGAGGGTCAGAATCAAGCACAGTCTGTAAATTTTTGCATATCAAAAAGCAATGTAAGCTTATGAGAACCAGTGAAGTTTTTCTTGAGAAATTAAAGCAAAACTGGTTCAAAGTAAAGCTTACTCAGTACAACTTGAAGGAGCTGCATAATAAAACCCTATTTAGCTGCACTTTGAAAATGGACTGTCTGCAATTGCTGTCCTGATTCTAACAATTAGGATGAAGGCTAAGGGATTTTTTTTCATTTTCCAGAGTATTAGTAGTAATTATTAGAAGGTATCTTCTGAGCTTCTTCAGAATATCTTAAACTAAACATTCTCAGCTGTAAAATTGGTGAGCCCCTCTTCTCCCCCAAAGATTTACAGTCTAGTGACTGTATCTGAATTGAAACGCAAAACTGAAACAGATTTACCTTTTTGGGATTTTTTTTTTGTTTTGTTTGTTTCTTTGTAACTGTGGAACTCCCATTCATTTCACTTACAGCTACATTGTATGGACAGAAGAAGTTATTGTCCTCCAGTTTCATATGACTACACTTGTAGCTACCATAATGCATGGAATTTAAATAAATTTTATTATGTCTGCAAATCTCTGGGCTTTTATTTTTTTGGTGAATCAGGGTTTAAAAAGTAACTTTTTTTTTCTACCAAGTGAACAAAACCCACAGTTCCTTGGATATTAAACTAATGAAGAAATTAAAAGCCAGGGAAACGTACTGTCTTGTTCATATTCTGGACTGACAAGATTTCCAGATATCTGACTGCTTTCTTGAAGTAAGCTCATGGATTTGAAATTTGCAGCAGCCATTACTGGAGAATACTTTTAGTTAGATTCCTAAATTGCTAGGTCCTTTAAAAATTTTTTTAAGGCATTGAGGTGTATCTGAAGACTTCATGATGCTCCAGCATCAGTTTTCCACTGTTGAGTAAACTCAATGTGGGATTTTAAAACTTCATTATGTTGAGGCTGCACTGAGTATTTAATATTAAACTGAATAATCACCTGGTGGGTTGGAATATCAGTAGATAGAAAGTCAGTATTTCCATTATTCATCCCATCTAGAGCATTTGATTACCATTTCCATAATTCCAGTTAATGTCACCTTGTCTGTAAACTGAGAGGTTGTATTGTTATAAATTCATTAACAGAATCCACATTATGCAATTAAAGATACTCCTATCCTGTAGGAGGTTTTTATTTGGGTATAAAATATTTGCATTCTATACCAAATATATGAAAATGTAAGGCATAAATGTACACAAATTGGCTGCATTTTGGATAGAAGAGCTGGAAGTACATTGTATTTGAATAGTCCTCAGATTACATCTCAACTTTTTCATTTCATCTTCATTCTACATTTTATAGTCCAATTTTTGCTACTATTAAATACAGCTAAATCTAGATGAAAGAAGACAAAAAGATAATGTGGCTTTGTTGGAAATAAGTACTATTTGCTGATTCACTGATGTAATAAACTTTTTTAAATTACCATTTTGAATACTTCCTTTTGTGAAAATGTGGTATGCTGCTTTGAAGATGATACAAAAATAAAGGAGCTGTGCAACCACAACAGTTGAAAGGAAGGAGGGAAAAAAAAAGGAAATAAAAGTTGAAGATACAGCACCCCTAGGAGCACTACCAGGGTAACTGTGCTTGCATGGGGTACTGGCAGCATATTCCCATGACTTTAATTCATACCAGCAAAACTGAGCATGTTTCTGCAGAAAGGAGAGTTTGGGGTTTTCTTCCCACAGTATAATGGCATTTGCAGTGTGGTACTGATGAGGATCACACCTTTCTCTCTGATTGTTGGCCAAAGTTTGTAGTGTAGATATGGCTTGAGTGCTTAGCCATGATGTAACTTATAAAAACATAAGTTATTATTCTATAAATTAGAATAATAACTTGAACTGAAAACCTTGGTATATGTAACAAATAGTAAATACAAAAAAAATCTGAGTGTGCAGCAGTACTAATTATTTGGCAACAGGAAAATAATTCCTTGTTTCTGCAAGGTCCAAGAAATAAAGCCCAGTAGTTGGAGGAATGGGAGCAGTGATCAGTTGAGTAACATTGCCGTCAACTACCTACGTGAAACCACTCCAGCTACCTTGGGTATCTTAGCAGACAATCAGGAACTGATCCACAAACATGATGACACCAGTTCCTGAAACACTTACTCTGGTAGTAAATTGTATTCCTGAACAGCAAGCTATTGATGATGGTGTAATAGTGTTGTAAGAAAAATTGCTGTTTTAAAGAGATTTATCCGTGGGGATATTTGCTGGTCGCAATTTTTATGCCCCTCTACAGATTTTTTTCAGTGGCATAAAAAGCCCAGTGAAAATGACTCAATGAAGAACCTCTGTTTTAGACTACTTATGACACCAGTCTATATATTAAAAATCATGTTAATTATGAGAAATGTGTTTTTATAAGTGTTTATTACTGAATATTACCTAAGAAGAAAAGATTGTTTCAATGTCCCAGGTATTTGATCTGTATTACTCTGGCTTTTCAGTTCGTACTGCAGACTGTTGAAATGATGCTGTTAAAGCAGATGACGTGTACTCCAGACAAGACTGTTTTCTTCCTGAACTGGTACTTAAAGGCTCTTACTTATACTGTTCTTTTTGTATGCTCTATAGAGGATTTGGTACAAAAAATATACCAACAAAACTGGAGTTACTACTGAAGATTTTATATTGTGAACATGTTTCTTTCCTTGTGTTTATTTTATCACACTATAAACCTGACAAGATACTACTTTTCCTCTGAAGAAATACTAGAAAGGATTCTAGTCTTAATATAAAATAGAAATTTATGCTAACAAACCCAAAATCTGTTGTCTGTGTATATATAACGTTTGATAATCCATATCCTTTCATTGGCTTTCCTTCCAATGTAAATTTTTCTGCATCTCCTGTCAGTTCCATACACCCAAAAAAGCCCACCTACTTCTCAGAGTAATAAGAGACATGACAGATTAACGGCTGGGTGACAGAAAGGTACTTGAGGCAGTGTTCCTGTCATCTTTAAGCCCCTAGAAGGGAGGTGAGGCAAAGCATAACAAGAAAGCTTTGCATCTTTGTCCAGTGCCAGGGGCCCTGTCCTTTGGAACAGCCCCCTTGTGTCTGAGTCAGGTTACAGCTGGAGGCTGACTCCAGCACTGCAAAGGAACGCAGGTGAAAGAAAATAGTGCTTGAACTCTGGTCTAGCAGGGGGATTCTCATCTGAGCTCTCTTGTAAGGCACTTCTTAGTCCTGTCTTAATACTCTTTGTGCTGGTTTTGTTGCAAGAACTACACTTGCAGAGATCTGGGATTTTGGCATTGCCGTCAAATAGTCTGGAGGAATACAAGCCAGGAACTGAAACTTGAATAACCTTAAACCTCAAAGATCTCTTTACAGCAGAAACAACTGCATCTTGTACAACCCTTCTGCTGAGTGAAAGTAAAAAATTAGGCATATAAAGAAACATCTTAAGTAATGAGGTAGAATGTCTTGAAATTATTTTTGATCTTAGCATTTAAATAAACGACAAATTTTTTTTAAAGAAAAATATATGCTTTCATGATCCAAAAAGCTAAATTGAGAGCTACAGCAGGACAGAGTACAGCAGTAACACCAATAAAAGTAACAAACCTGATTTCCTGGTAGGAGTAACTGTAAATTTATGACATTGCTAAATTAAAAGTGCACTCTTTTATAGTTTATATTCATTGCATGCTGTATTAAACTGAATTATTTCTTATTCACAGATTAACTTAATTTTTCCAAGACAGCTCTATTGCCTATGCCAAGTACCTTTCAAGAGAAAATTATTAGACTAAGTCAGTTAATCCACATCTGGTAAAATTTAGTCGTGTCAGACGAAAACTTTTTCAGAAAAATGTACTTGGATGAGACTGATATGTGAAAAATTCGAATCTGAGTCACTAATAATAGTCCCTTCAGTTTTATCCTATTAATGCTATACTGACCCAGTAAAGTCAGTCTTCAAACATGCTGTTCAATCATATCTTACAGGACTATACTGGCTCATTTTCAGAGAGATGTTCCAGTCATCTGACTTTTTCTATTTTGTTTTAACATGTCACATTAATACGTCAGTGTTTTATTAAAATATGGCTGCCCTAAAATGTGCAAAGAGAGAAGCAAGGCTAATAGACAGGATATACAGCATCGCAGCTAGTATCACATCCAGAAATTCCAGCAGTACTGAAGAGGTTTTAATGAGTCTGCCCTCCTTGGCTACCCTGCGTGTTCCTCACCTTCAGTAATTTCTCTGATCAGTACTTCATACAGCATGGCAACAAAGGACAACTTTTCTTTTTCTTAGTCAGTTTCTTTTTTGTTTTGATTTGGTTTTGGTTTTGTTCAAATAACACAATAGGAAAGGAAAACTTCCATTTTCCAGGATGGTTTTTTTTCACTCTTTAAAATCAATGTATGTCTGTGTAGTTCTTTCCTGTCTGGATAAGTCTTGATACCATCAACTATTCTACTACTGCTCCAAGAACACTAACAGCAGAAAGAAAATATAAACCACTACATAAAGCAGCTTGCTAAAAAAACTAGGGTATTTTAGTTTCTCTTTGCACTGGCCACACTGATGGAGCAACAAATTTTGTTGGAAGACATCTGATGAGAAAGAATAAAACCATGCATAGAAAGGAAAAGAGCAGGAAAAAAATCTAGAGAAGAGTGAATGACTTAAGACTCCTAATTTCATACATATCTAAGCCCTGGTTATGCATAGCGGTGTTATCCAGAGCGCAGCTTACCTGTGTGATGAATGCAGACAACCCAAAGCTGCCAGGGCACACACAGCACTGTGAGAATGAGACCAAAATAATTCCAGGCTAGATTTTATCTCAGAACAATGTACTTATCCAGCAGGGAACTCAATGGAATAAGCATTCTGCAATTAAGCTATTTCCATGTCGTCAGTCAATGCATTTCTAAACTGAACAGGAGATGCAGCAGCTCTGCCTTTTTTAGTTACTACACATGAGGAAGAAAAGGTTTGATGTGATAATCAGTGGTTGCTCCAATGGTAGTGACCTGGAAACAGCCATGTTCAAGACAGAGCGTATGAGGAAAATGAGCAGCAGAATACAGTCCCTGGGCTCCATGAGACAGACTCCTATTCAGAGAACCAGTGGGCAGGATCCAATGGGAGGCAGCTCTGAAGGGCAAAGGAGCTCAGGAAATCTGGCAGCAGGTCTTTAAGGACAACCTCCTCCAATCATACAAACAGTTCCTCCTGAATATTCAGCAAAACAAGTAGTTCTATCAGGAGACTGTCCTGGCTAAACAGGAAACTTTTAACAGCACTCCAGTGCAAAAGAACAGGAATACAGGAAGTAAAATCAGGGATAGTCTTCGAAGAAGGAATCTGAAGAACACACTCAGTTCTTCCTGAACGTGATGGTGTGCTGGGTGGCCACTAGATGGGTAACCATCGTTCAGATAACAGGGCTTGGAGGGCATTGATAATGGCTTATACCCCACCCGAAGGCCAGTAACAAACAGAGTACTGCTGGGATTTATCCTGGGCCATGTTCTATTTAGTATCTCGAACAGTGACCTGAAGTATTGTCATATCAAGTTTGCAGGGGGCATCAAACTTGGGACCAATCATTACCCTCATGAACAGAGGGACCCAGATAGGCTGGAAAGACTCGGCAACACAAACCTGCCCATACTCAAAAAAGGCAAATGCAAACCATTTGGGAAGGAGCAGCCCCTTGCGGCAACACAGGTTGGGAAACAGACTGGCTGGGGAACAGCTCTGCTGGAAAGCGCCAAGGGCAGAGCACGCTAAACACGAGCCACCCCTGGGATCAAAGGGGGCCAGCAGCATCTGGGGCTGGACTAGGAGAGCACCGTCAATAAAACAAGGCGAGTCCGACTAAACGTTTTTCACCGTAAGGACACGGTGGCTACAACCCTGAGACCCGGCTTGACCGTGGTGCGGAAGCGGGATGGACTGACGGCCTCTGGCACTCTGCTCCAAGCCCGCTTAGCCCGTGACCCCGCTGGGGCAAAGCTGCCTGCCAGCGCAGGGCGCGCCCGCCGCACTCCGCACACACAGGGCATCCCCACCCCGGGTTCGCAACAACCATCGTGCGCAGGAGNCCCGCCGCGCACCGGAAAGCGGCGCGCACGCAGGCGCGGGGGCCGCACGTGGCAGCAGCGGTGATCCATGGCGGGCGGCAGGGAACATTTGGACCGTGCCCAGGTATTTGGACCAGCGCCTGGAGCTCGCCCGGGGGCTGCGGGGAGCCACGCGGGCGGGAGGGAGCGTGGCTGGGCGGGAGCGCGGCTGGGCTCGGGCTTGACCTGCGGCTGCTGCCTCTGTGGTGCCATTGCAGGTGAAGAAGGCGGTGGAGGCTCTCTTGGCTTTCTCCAGAAGCAAGGCCAAGGGAGACGCGCTGCTCCTCAACGAGAGCGAGAGCGTCCATCTATTGGTGACGGTGTGGAAGGTCCCGCAATTGGCAAAGGTCATCAGAATGTAAGACATTGATATCTGGCCGCATATTTGCAGGGGTTGCTCGCGTCCTTTGGCTTGGAAAAGAACACTTTGCAGATTCTGAGCTTAAGGGGTTTGATTGCCACGGCCTTGTCCTGGGAGCTTCTATGCCATCACTAACAATTGCCGGCTCAGAAGCTGCTTTACCCCTACTTTTGGTATAACTGGAAGCTGGGCTGTGCCAGCTTTTTGCACGGAGGATACTGGTTCTGTTGGTTGCAGGGTATGTAAGTGTATGTACCTTTCAGTCCTTAAGCTTTAGAAAATATCTAGATATCTATTTCTATATCTAGAAAATATCTAGAATCACTTTCTTTGTCTTGACCCACCACCACCAAATCATTAGTAATACTTCTTTCTTTTGATAACCAAACTTGAATATTAATTAAAAGTCTCCTTTTAGACTGTAGCTACACTGCATTGAGAAAGTTTGCATCTGTTTATCAGGGCCACGGTGTTATAATGTTTTGTCTAATGACTGGATGCAGCCATGGCATGGAGGGAGGGTTCTCCTCCTGGGACCCATGTGGTAAGGGCTGCTGGCTGGATAGAGGATTCTGCTTTGTATCTGGAGCTGTGGTGTTCCATGGTTTCACTTTTACAGTTCTGTATGCTTATCAACTGTAGGTTCCACTGAGAATGTATAATAGTTAAAGAAGTGTAAATACGGGCATTTCTCTGTGTTGTTAAAGGGTACTCATCTCCAGTCCTAGTTCTGGGGAAAACTTCTTTCTCTTATTAGACATTTTTTATGCATCTCATATTCTCGTTGTAGACCACTGCCCCATGGCATTCGACCAGAAACAACAGAGGTTTGCCTGTTCACAAAGGATGAACCAAATTTATCAGCAGAACAGACTGAAAATCTGTACAAGAAACTTTTACTCCGGAATGGGATCAGAAGTATTAGCCAGGTAAAGGAGGTCCTTGATGGTATAATACAGTACTGTCATTTCTTTCCTTTTTTGCCACCAAAAAGAGTACAAGTAGTTGTCCTTTTCTGCTGTTTAATATTTTAATTCTCATTCACATACTCCATTAAGATTTTTCTGACTACTTGAACTGTGGTGTTCCTAAAATGCAAAGTTTACTTCGAATAATTTCTTCAGTTTGAAACAGGATTTTTAATAATCAGATAGAATTTCTAGATAAATGTTCAATATTTAGTTTGAGTAACCCACTGGGAAAATTCACAGCGTTTGATTGTTTATGCCACTAGCAATAAAACTGTATAACAACTTGTTATATTCAACCTTGATTTAGATGTTATTTATGAACACAAGTTCTGTTTTGTGATGTGCAGCTACTATGCAAGAGATCCATATTTTTTAATTCTTTTAAGCAGTAGGAAATGGATACTTTTTGATTGTCTTCAGCGTTCTAAAAGAATACACTGTGATGGACTGTCAGTTATGCAGCTTTAATCTGTGCAGTTCTGAGAAGAATTTCAGGTTACATTTTCAGCAGCGGGGACTAAACTGGTGCTTGTGTTGCAGATCATCTCATACAAAACCCTCAAAAAGGAGTATAAAATGTATGAAGCGAAGCGGCGCCTCCTGAACAGTTTCGATCTCTTTCTGTCTGATGACCGAATTAGAAGGTTTTTGCCCTCACATCTAGGAAAACACTTCTATGAAAAGAAAAAGTAAGTCTTTAAACTTTGGAAATCCACTCTTGCATTATCTTTTTTAAGATCTGATTCTTCTTAGAAATGGAGGAATTTGTTTTCTTTTGGGTTTTCTAATTATTTCCTTTTTTTTTTTACTCCTCTCCCTTTCTGTTTTAGGGCACCTTTATCTGTAAATCTGAAAGCCAAAGATCTTGCCAAGGAACTAGAAAAACATATCCAAGGGACTACACTCCCAGTTAACAACAAAGGGTGCTGTTAGTAAGTACAAGTAGATTATTACATCACTTGAAGGATGGTTCTATCTTAACTGTAGGAATTTTAAGTGAATTATTTTTATTCCTTTAGTATGTGAATAAAAGATGTTAAGGGTCATCATTCCAAATGGGGGGCATTTTGAACTTTTACCTGTATAGATAAATTAGTAGTTTTACTTAAGTTTTACTGTGAAGTTGAGGGGTTTTTCTCTTTTTCCTTTTACCTAAGGAATTTCTAGGCACCTGTCACTGTCAAAGCACATGTACAATTGTAGTTTTAATCTAATTTAATAATACTTTTATATTTCCAAAATATTCTATTCTAATAAGATTTTTTTCGTGTATTGTGTATCTGAAAGGATCTGAATTGGTAGTAATGCTTTGTAATGTAAGGCAGAAGTTGCATATCCAAATTTGAAAGATGAATACAGGTGAATCCCTTCTGTTTTCACAAGATTTCTGCAATAGCCATCCCTTCTTTTTGATAATTGCAGATAAGTGGGCTTTTTGCATCTCTGGGTATGCCTAAACTAAACAAGTAACTTGAAATAAGTTAATTTGCCCATATATAATTATTATTTGTTTCTTCTATCAGTACAACGCGCATAGGTCACACTGGGATGAAAGTGGATGAGATACTTGAGAATATCATTGCAGCAGCAAAAGTGATTGGTAACAAGTTACCAAAGGTACTGCTGATTGACTGCATTACAGACAGATAGGTTCATACTTCAGCCTTATTTTTACATAATATACTGGTTTTGTTTTTGCAGAAATGGAAAAATGTAAAAATTCTTCACCTCAAAACACTTAAATCAGTTGCACTCCCAATATTTACTGCAAATATCTCCAACCTGGATGAGCTTGACAAACTGCCATCTCTCAAGAAAAATGAAGTAAAGGTAACCAAAATTTCTTCAAACTTTGCATAAATTAAATTTGTACATTTAGTTCTAGTTCTTTGTTTTCCTTCTGTGCACTGTTATGTTGGGTTTAAATACATTAGAAACTGATCCCCGGCTTTTATGGCTAAAACTGGTCAGACACTCCTGCCTCAGTGCTTCAAATACTCAGAAATTATAATGAAATTATGGAAACTCCCTTACAGATTTTAAAGCAAACTGGAAATAAAGTATTTCTAGACCTAAACTCAAGGGACTTGAGATTCATTCTTAGAGCTTTGCTTCTGTTGTTTAGCCATATTTGCCTTCTGAAAATACACTCATTAACATACATGTGGATTCAGATTATGCATCTGTTCTGTGTTCATTAATCAGTGGCATCTGGATGCTTCTCAAGCTCATATATTTGTGTATATAGGGGGAGCTCATACTTGCCTCATAATAACCTCATAATTGGTTATTGCTTTGTATTGAGTTCTGTTTATATACATTTGTCTGAAATGAAATTGGGATCATGAATATTCAACTTAGAGACTGTAAGGTTGACATTACTATAGTTGTGAGCTATATGCTAACTTCTGCATGTAATGCATTTTTTCATATTTTACATATGGTTGATTAGTCCAGGTCTATTGAGTAAGAGTCTTTAATGTTGCTACACCATCTAATTTTTAACTACATAAAAACAATTATACATTTAGAAATTGTATGGGGATTTGTCTAAGATGTATTTCTGATTAATTCTAGAAGGCAAAACCCAAGAAAGTGAAGAAGACAGCTAAAAAACTGAAGTCAAGTCAAGTCACTGTGACAACGGAAAATAAAGCTGCTGCTGGTATGCAGGAGCCTGTGATAAAAGAAAAGATAGAAATAGTCCAAGAACCAGGTGATTGTGATGACGAAGAAATTCCGCAACTGGTGCCTATAGAAACAACGAGCTCAGCTGACCTGAAGGTAATTCTTGAGTGACATTGAGAAACTTGCATTTCAGTTAAAACTAAAGATTTTGAACTGTTTAAATTGTTCATTGCTCCATAGGGAGCAGTGTGTGTTAGCACACTTCAAGTAGACTACGGTGCAGTTCAAGTGAAAGTACTTGTCATTTTGTAATGGTTTTCACTGATCCTTCTTCCTGAAAAACAGGAAATATGTTTCTTGAGTGGAATGGTAATTTTTTTGTTTGTGTTAAATACAGAAAGCGGGACCAAGTCCAAAAAAAGATGACAGTTTGGTCAAGAAAACCAAAACAATCCTTGGTAAGAGAAAGAAAAAATCTCTAGTGGTGGATACTCCAAAATCAAAACCTGAGCTTACAGAAGAGTGTGCAAGCTTGCAGACATCATCAAAAGAGAAGAAAGCCAAGCAGATCAGGAAGCCAAAGGAAGCAATAAAAGACATGAAAAAAGCTCCAAAAAAACCTGAAGCCAAGTCTTTTGCAACACCCAAAGCTGGCAAGTCAATACAGTCAGCTGGGAAGTCTTCAAACCCACAGAAGCGGGCACGCAAAAGGGTGCGCGTGCCACAGTCAGCATGAATGTTGTCTGTTGTAACATATTTTGTATCATCATTCCGTGGTCTATTTTCAGTAAACAAATTTATTGGTGAAGTAAAATACCTTTGTAGGAAGTCTGATCCCAAGAGCTTTTTTTCACCAAGATCTGTAATGATTCATTGGTTTCCTTCTAATTTACAAATAAACTCACTGTCTTAATGGCCCCATCACTTTTTATTTTTTGTGGCCCAAACCAAAAACACTCAAATTTTTCAAGTGTCGAAGGGAGGAGAAGGATCTGTCCCGGGGAAAAAAGGCTGAGAAATATTTTAGTAAATGCTGTCTTTCTGAAGCAAGAAGCATGCATGCCAAGAGCAACAATTTGCATGTGCTTTTAAAGGTGAAAAACTGCTAGAGTTTTTTAAAAAATTGTTCAGTATAATAAAGACAGGTTGACAGTGAGTGGTGTTACTGCAGATATCTAAGTTAGCAGCCTGTTACCAAGCCCCACATTGTAATTTTTAGCTGTTTTTACCTAGGGTATTTGTTAAAAAGGCACAAACAATTTTGCTTTAACTGTGTGTATATATTTTACGACATCAAGCAAAGTCTTACCTTCAGTTTTGGGCTTTATTTCTGCTACCAGAACAGTTGAGAGTGTTCCTGCATGATGGTCACAACTGTTCTTCCATCTGAAGAAAGCCAAAGGCTGTGTGAATTCTAGTTGTGCCAGCCAAGTGAACTTGTCCTGTTAAGGCATGAAAAATACATACCTCAGGACTGAAAGGTGATATATTTGAAATTTTACAGAACTGTCCAGTTGTTCTCTGTATGATCACTTCTCTGTCCTTTGCAGAGTGAGAATATGAGGCAGATTTGTGTTGAAAAGTCATAGTGGTAAAAACTCCAAATAGGAAAAAGGTGGTAAGAGACAAGGTTAATCAATAGTAAGTAACCAGCCTAGTTTGTCATTCAAAAAACCCTACCACATCTCCTTTTTACAGCATCCTCATATCAAGATATTGATACCTAGAAAGAAAGCGGGTGCTAAATAAGATGTGGTAAACACTAATGAATATGAAAATATTCTGCTTGATCTGTAGTGTCAACTTATTTTGACCCTTTTGCAACCCTGACTTTTTGCAACTTTTCAACTATTTTGTGAACCAAAAACTGTGATAGGAATTGAGTCTATAATCTCAGTAAACTAATAGCACTCACTGTCTCTGGAATAGTATCAGGTGTATCATTTAATGCACACTATTTCTTCTAAAATATGGAAGGTTGCCTATTCTGTTAGGCCTGGTCATAGCTCCTGTTGGCTTGCTCTTTCTAGTTACTGGAACAGTGGCTTATCTGACATTAAATAAGGTGTTAGATATATATCTAAGCCCCTTGTGAGAGCAGGCACAGGAGATCCTACATCCTACAGTTCTTGTGCTTGAGGACTTGGGAGTGTAAAAAGTTATGTATGGGGTCATTAACAAACACAAGGGTGAATGAAATACGTGTCTTGCATTTTACATAACTATTTTACTTACTGAATTCTACATCCTGCACTGACAACTTGTTTCCTATTTGCTAACCTGAACTTGTATTCCAGCTGCTCTTTTTAAGCCTCCTGAAGCACAGTTAAAGCAGTCTATGTACATTTGCAGATGCACATTGTAACTCTCTTGCAAATCTCTGCTGTCTGTAGGGAGCTCGCCTCCCCGTGCAAGCGCAGAGATCAGTGAAGTAAATGGATGTTCCATCTGGGGACCACTTTTTTTGAAGTGCCTCCTTCTAGGGTGCCTGAGGTGGCACTGCCTCAGCTGGAACAGCTGAGCGGGCCCAGCCGTGTCCGGCTCACCTGGGAACGGTAGTGAGCACTACTGGCAGAGAAGCCTCAGCTCCCAAATGCCATCGGTCGCTAGGGATCAGCCTCCGAGCCCCACCGCGGCGGGCAGGGGGCTCGGCGGGGCCGGTGAGGGCGGTGTGTGCCCGCCTTCCCTGCGCGCAGCTGCGGGGGCAGAGGCCCGGCCCTGCCCTCA
>WBNO01026506.1:0-12787 GCA_013400575.1 Peucedramus taeniatus | reverse complement strand
TATTTTTATTTTTATTTTTGTTTTTGTAAGATTACCTCTTGGCTGTGTCATCTATGTGCAGGATTTCCTGCCTCCTTTTCCCATTAGGTTCTTGATGTAGGCCATCAGCCCAGAGATCATATTAGTCCACAGTATGATTGTTTCTTCAAAGCATGTTTCTATTAGAGTCACAACACACACGTTGATACCATGCATTTACAGAGACATCAATCTTTACACTTGTAGTTTCTCATACACCTAGCAACCTTATGCTGCTACCATTAGCCAAAAAACCAAGTAGGTATTTTTTTATTCATGCTAAATATCAAGCGTAGCATGTTCTTCAGCCCTTTACTAAACTAAATTTCTTTTCAGTTATCAGAATAAACTATTCTCTTGATTTTAACATCCATGTGTGTTTCAAAATGTTATTCCACACAGTTCCACTTCTTCCCTCCTAAACTTCCATTTACCACTGTTTTCCTTCTTATGTAGTAGGGGCAAGGTTTAGATTGCTTTAAAATGTATTTTCCACCAACTTGTGAAAGAGCAAATTAAGAAGGTTTTGTGCTTGAAGATGTGAATTCTGTATTTCAAAAGTATGCATGCAAATGTGTGATTTTTAAGAGAAAGGACGGCAAAGACCATTACATAGCAACAGGTAGAAAATAAAATGAAAAGGTCAAAGAGGTAGCAACACTTGCACATTGTATGGTAAATTTGGATTCTGCAACAAGAGATTAGTAAGAGCCGAAGAAAACAAAAACTAGAGACAACCAGAGAAAAATTACCCCTTCATCAAAAAATTGGTCTTTGATGAAGTACAAGAGAAGCACTGATGAACCAGGGGCAAAATGTCATCTGTTAATATCAGTAGAGAAGGGACTGAGTCTTCACAAACAGGAGCAACTCTCTACATTAGAAAAGTCTTTATAACATAAATGCTTCATTTCAGATATAATTTCAATTGTCAAATATATACATATATATAATAACTTCTTCACTTCCCAGAAAAAGAGATATTTGACCTCAAAAATAAGAGCCTGAAAATCCTAGATCATGAAATCCATTAGGGAGTTTGTCACTGCCATTGATATTACCTCTGAGTAACTCAGATATTATTGACAAGTAGTTAGCCAAAGGTGACTGCAAAGTGGGAAATATTATTATCATTCAGTGGAACATTTCTGTTCCTATTTCCTTTTAATCCCAGCAGAAGAATAATGTAATAGTGATGATTTTTTGTTAATTTTTCCAATCATGTCAAAATACAATCACTGAAATAAAACCCAAAGTGGTAGGAAGGGAGCGGAAAGGAAAAAGAAATGTTCCACAACTAATTGGACAGGAATCCTTGAATCCTTCTATGTTCCTGAGATGGTCCAAACCCAAACCCTCAAATCTGAACTTCCTCAGATTTCAGAGAAACAAAATCTGTATGTGAACTTAGTCCTCTCTTAGATCCAGTCTACCTCATGACTCACAGATGCAGAAAAGTGTAGTAGAATCATTACATGCTCTATGATATCTTAAAATAAATGAATCAGTTAAACCAAAACCAAAACCAAGTGGGATGGGCTTATACTCCTCTGGGTTTCCTGTGTGTCAAATCCTGCTTTGAAATGCAGGGCCTGAGAATAAGTTCAGTTTGTCAGAGCAAGTAGAACCTTGTTGTTATCGTCAAAAAGACAGGGATGAAAACAAATAACATTGGCTCTTAAAATGTATACCAGACACACTGAGGGTGAGGGAGGGCAGGGGGGTGGGTGAGGGGGCAGGGTGGTAATGTGAAGCGAGAACACAGAAAGAAGAGCAGAGAATGGGATGAGCTTCTTTTCTTTAACCTGCATGCTTTCTTTGTGTTTCTAATTCAGCAGTTCTAGTGACTGTAATTCTTAATATTAAATTGTAAATTGGGAGCAGGTTTATGTGGGATGAACTAACCTAATCAATGCAATTCATATGTATGAATATTTGTGAGGTACCTTAGTCATGGGAAGGACATTTTCTCTCTGTTTGCCTGCAAAATGCTGCTGTAATACCAAACAGCCGAGGCCTGGAGTCCTTGCCTGTGTCACACCCTGCCCTTGATCATGACAGACATGGTGGAGCTTAGCATTCCTGCAGGGAAGCACTTACACTATCATCAGCATGAGCATTTTGAGTGGAAGACACTGAAGGATCATTGCAATTGGGAATGCTGCAAATGTGCAGCTTATTGTCGACAAAGACGGTCAGAAATCTTCTAGGGGAACACTTTACCCACCCTGAAATGCTGATTAATCAAAATCAGAACATTCTGTGGGAATGTGTCTGTTTTAACAAATCTTCTGACAAAACACAGGCACATTTCCAAACTCGCCTGCCAGGCAGGTTTCAGTCAAAAGCCTGCCCAGTTTCCTGCCAGCTTGCCAACCCAGCTCCTTAGCAGTCTGCCCAGCAGTCTGCTGGGGAGAAAAAATGCCAGGCCTTCAGATTTCCCAGTGCTAGGGCAGCCCATTGAATTAAGTACCTCAGTGTTGGGTGACCCTGGGCTTGCAGGCTGTTCATCACAAAGCTAGAATGGTCATCAACCTTAAAGGCAGGCAAGACCAGAGCTGCCTGCCCCAAGAAGGGCAAGAAAACTAGAAGTTTGACTAGGAACTCTGTAAGGAGCAGTAAGTGAAGGGTGAGGAGGAGTAAGGCTTCATGAAGGACAGTGAAACATCCATTTCCTTCTGCTCTAATTAGTGAGCAGACCTGCAACTGACCCTATTTTGGGGGAGTTTCTGTTCTGGATCCAATACCCATTGAGAAGGTGAGCACTAAATTGGCTCAATTACTAGAAGACCCCATCAATTAAACTGTCTGTGCATGTAAAGAAGAGGTTTGACCTTTTTTTCTCTCTAGGTTCGGATTAACTCTTTCCTTTGCTGGGGTGGACAGAGTGGCAAAGTCCCTTTTTTGTCATATGGTGTGCTTGTACCAAGCCCAGCTTACTGATGTGTACTGCAGAGTGATTTCACACATGTGGATAGTAGACCAAATTCTTTCCAGCAGCAGAGGACTCACCATGTCACCATTCACAGAACTGTGATCGCCACAGGAACCATCCAGAAGGTCAGTGGAAATTCAAGCAAGCTGTCCTAATTGGCTTGTTTTGTTTTGTTCTGTGAGGGTTTTTTTGTGGGTTTTTTTTTTTTTTGTTTGTTTTTTTTTTGGTAGTTGTTGGTTTTTGTTGTTTTGGGTTTTTTGGGTGTTTTTTTTCCCCTTCAGGGTTTTAAAATATTTTCAAAATACATATTTAAATATTTTTAAAGATTGTATTGTATTTTTGTTTTGTTTTGTTTTTTCTCAAGAACAACTCAGAAGTGTAAAAGGGAATAGGAAATACATTTGGTAAGGCATTCTGATAGTAGTAGTCATAGTGGTAGTCTATCTTTACTAGCAACTTTGGAGTCTCTTACTGTCCTCTTCATCCTTTAAAGGATGTGCCCTTGTCCTGTAATGGAAGAGAGCATGAAGGACCTCTGCAAAGGCTGGTGAGCATCACTGAGCTTCCATCTTAAACTACACACCTCCACATCATCTGCTGCTTGCTTGATCTCAAGTTTTCTGTAGGAAACCAGTTCACAAACTGTGAGCAGGTTACCTATAGCCTGGGATAGGAATGAAGGCTGAGATCCTGTGGCTGAGAAAATGGTCTTGCTAAACACTTCTTTAAATGATCTTTTTTAGTAGGTGTTTTCTTTCTGTTTATGAGGCAATATATTCTATTCTAAGAATAATAGCTGAGGAACAGTAAACAAAAATGGCAAACTGGGGCTTTGGATGACAAGTGTTCTTGACCATTTTATTACATTGCTGTTACTGGGCACTGGGCTTAACTAACACCAATTCATCTCCATGAGAATTGTTGACAGAAAACTAAAACAGCTTTGTGTTAGAGAATAATATGTCAGTCTGGAAGGAATTGTCCATGTTTATTCTTCTGAGACTTGACGACGTTCTTTCACAGCTAATTAGCCCAAGCAGAATTTAGCTGAGGTACGAAGGGCAGGAGTACAGCTGCATCAACTACCACTTAGTTGATGTTTGTAACAAAACAGCGTTTCTAAGCTCCCACAGCTTAAGGTGGTGTGTGGCGTGCCTTCTAGAAATATACTCATTTTAAAAGAGAAAAGGCTCGTGTTTGAGAAGACTATTAAAATAACATATTACTTCTCAAATATGTTTGGAGTCAAATGCAAGTAGAATCATTGTCCTTAGAACTTGTAGATTATGGAGGCAAATTCTATGCTTATTTTCACAAATTGCATGGACAGCACTTGGGACTTGGCCTAGATAAAGGAATAATCTCTTACTACTTCTATGTTTGCTTGCTGTTAAATATTTTCAGGAAGTCTTGCTTTGCAAGACTGATCCCTTATTTTCCTCAGACTGTTTTCTGGGGACATTTGAGAGGATATTTAGTTTATGGATCTTTTTGTACTTATCACCACTAGAAGTGGAAGTCTGGTCCCCTTGCCTTAATTCTGGACCATCTCTTTCTTGCTGCTCAGTAAGAAGTTCACAGATAATATTTCACGCCTCAACTCAGACCAATGTGGCTACAACTGCTTTTGCCCCTGGACAAACATCAACACTTCCCAGCTCTGTCATTCTCCCCTTCTGGTTTCTCCTCTGCTTGAACATGAGGAAAGGCACCTCAGAAGCTAACTTAAAAAATCTCAAGAAAATTTTCCTCCAGGATGTGTCATCACTAGCAGACATAAGGAACAGATTCTGCCAAGTTCTGAGGGGAGGTTGAGTGGATTGCAAGGGTGTGTGTCATGTGCAGGCAACAATAATGGGACAGCAGGGAAAAACCTCCATCCCTTCAGTTTGTTGCCTCGTTCCTTCTTGGCCTGCCACAGCTCAGTTTTTAGAGCTAATTCAAAGGACTTTTCTAGTTGCTCTAACAAGAAAATATTTTACTAACAATACTAGGTAAGCCTAGCTTGCCACTAACGCTACAGACATTTTGAACCATTACTCAACTTAGTGTACTAATTCCAGCCTTTGTCCTGTGTTGAAGACAGCTCAATGTAAAAGCAAGATTACAGTAAAGCTTAATGTTTTCTTGTCTGGTTTTTTTTTCACATATTATTCTTGTTAGCAGCAGGTCTAAAGTCATAAATGAATTAATTTTTCTGTAGAGAAGACACTTTTAGCTTTGAAGTTTGCAGCCACATAGGTATATGCAACACTAAATTAGGATTTCCCATTCTCTAGTTCCAATTTAATTTTGCAATAAATTTTATCCATGCCTGTCTGTTCTAACATAAGAGATTTGTACTGAATATTCTTGATGTACTGGTGTTTATGCATGAAGAATGAGAGTATGATTGTTGAAATTAACACACTATATTTCCATTTCCTATCTAAAGGCATACATAGGCATTGAGACATAAGGTACCTCTGAAATAGCTTTGCTTAAAGACTTCTGAGCCTGAATGGCTTAATTGGACTGCATATTCCCCAACCCTGCTCTCTTACTACATTTTAACTACATTTTGCATTTGACATTTTTTTCTTGCATGAAACACAATGACGAAAACTGTGTATACATTATTATGTAAGTCTCTATCATACTTATTTTTAGAGAACTACTTTTTAGCTGGCTAGTAAATAGGTTTTTCCATGTAGTGCTCTATGAAGGAATAAGGGTGGTTCAGGACATGTTTGGACAAATGCTTGAGTGTTGGACCTAGATGATCCTTAAGGTCCCTTCTAACTCAAACTATTTGTGTTGGGTTTGTGTGACCAGGTTTTGGGGCTTCAGGGGTGGTTTCTGTGAGAAGCTGCCAGAACCTTCCCCCATGTCAGACAGAGCCAGTGCCAGCCAGCTCCAGGACAGACCAGCTGCTGGTCAGGGCCAAGCCAGTCAGGAATGATAGTAAGGCCTCTGTGATACCTTATTTAAGATGTAAAAAAACCCTTAATGGGAAGATGTAATTGGTGCCAAAGAATACACGAGAGGAACAACTCTGCAGACACCAAGGTCAGTGGAAAATGAGGGCAGGGAGTGCTCCAGGCAGCAGAGCTGAGATTCCCCTGCAGCCCCTGGTGCAGACCATGGTGAAGCAGCTGTGCCCCTGCAGCCCATGGAGGTCCATGGGGATGCTGAGATCCACCCATAGCCCATGGAGGAGCCCCAGGCTGGAGCCCATGGAGGTGGATGCCTGAGAGGAGGCTGCGACCCCTTGGGAGGCCTGTGCTGAAACAGGTTCCTGACAGGGACCTGCAGACACATGGAGAGAGGAGCCCACACTGGAGCAGGTCTCCTGGCAGGACTTGTGACCCTGTGGGGGACCCATGCTGGAGCAGACTGTGCCTGAAGGACTGCGCCCTGTGGAGGAGTGATCCATGTTGTAGCAGTTTGTGTAGAATTGTTGCCCATAGGATGGACTCACATTGCAGAAGTAGATGGAGGACTATCTTCTGTGGGAGGGATCCTACAAAAAAGCAGGAGAAGGATTCTTCTCCCTGAACAGCAGCAGGAACATCATGTGATGTACTGACTGTAACTCCTGTTCCTTAGCTCTCTGTCCTCTCCCTCACTGGGAGGGAGGAGGTAGAGCTGGGAATGAGGAGGAGTGGAGGGAAGGTGTCTTTAAGATATATTTTACTTATCATTATCCTGCTCTGACTTTGTTAGCAGTAAATTCAATTACTATTCCCAATGTCAGTTTTGAGTTTTGCGCATGATGGTGAGTGATCTCACCTGATCCTTATCTCAACCCATGAATCCTTTGCTATACTTTCTTTCCTGTGCCCAATTGCAGAGGGGAGTGATAGAGGCAGAGGGGGCTTCAGTGGGTACCTGGCAGCCACCCAGGGTCACTCACAATACCATTGTATGAATCCATGTTTCAAGATCCATGACTATTTATTACCATAGGTACATTTATTAACACAGGACATTCTTCAGGTTAGGGTCCATCCAGCTCAATGCATAAACTGTCCTGTAAGTAATAAACACAGACACCCTTTTCCCATGGTAGTGTCTTGATGGCTATGCTACAAAAGGCAAGCTCACTTTTGCTCTTTGTGTGTTTTCCTGCATATTAGGCCACTTTCTACTGACCCTTCTGGATGCCAGATTTGCAACTCTGCAGCTCAAAAGGTAGGAAGCCACCAGTGCAAAAGAGGTTTATATCAGCAGCGGTTGGTAGAGGTTTCTCCAAATGTCTGTCAGACAAAGCCCTGCTCTGGACTTGAGTTGTAGCTGTCCCAGTTTCCCACATATCTAGGTCCCACTTGGACTCTTTGGCAAGAAAGATACTTCCCTTCTGCATACACAGAAGGAAAAACTTTATAGTCACCTGAGCATGCTGAGGCTGAAAAAGAATAATGGCAATGTAATGTCTTGTCCTCCTATGCTACCAAGCAGCAGAGCAGAGAATTTCAGGAGCAAAACTTTGAATTAAGCTGTCTGCCAGTCTTTAAATGTAAAGACTATGCAACAACAGCTGTTGAACAGCCAAGAGCATGGTCTCAGTGATCTCTGCTAAGGGTGTTCTGCAGACTCTTTACAGTCCTTGAGAGAAAGGGTCTAGCACTAAGAATTATACTTCCTTCTCACAATAAGGCTATAATTAACCTGTTCAGTGCCTGCACAGCTTTAGTGTACAATAACTATAAAACAGTAGCAGAATCATTCCCTGCACAAAACAAAGGCTTCGTCTTGTCCTTCTGATAATCATTGCTGTGTGACAAGCTTTTTATAGCTCTTCATGTCTTTAAATTTACTATTCAAATTTTTCTTCAATAGAACACATTTCTAACTCTTTTGCCAAGTGTAGTGGCTTCACCAAACGATTCACTGATAATTACTGTCATAGGAGAGCCAACTGCTCAGTATCTTAATATGCATTTTACTATTCTTATTGTTATGGTGGCTGTAAAAATCCCTTGGTGAGATGTTTGCTGTCACTGTCCTATCTCAGACCACAACATAGAAAAACATCTGTCCTCAGTGTCTTTCTGCCTGCAGTGGCCAAGCAACTGATTTCCAAACATCTTGGTAAACCAAGTGAGGTATATTTCTTAAAGATTTAGTGCTGTAATTGAAGTCAGGATTAATCACAAATGTAAATCATCAAAGTCAGTGGGTGACTAATGTGAACAAAGATTAAATGGTAAGACCAAGTCTCTACTGTGTTTATGAAATGACTGCCAAAAACCCCCATCCCACTGGTTTCTTTACACATTTCTCACCTTGGAGTATGACAAATAAAGCAGAAAAGTAGATGACTAGAAAAGTAGCAGTGAATAGTGTTAGGTCATATTGAAAGGATTCTGACTAAGAATTTTGTCTTTCCCTTGTCTTGGCTCTGCTGGAGACCAGGCAGTGAATTTTGTGACTTTTATTATCATTTTTGAGTAATTGCATTTAGATGACTAACTGAATGAGGTTTGTGTCAATTCTGTCATTTGGGAAACTTTTACGCAAGACACTTCTATTTTGTTTTGGAGGTGAGATTGCTCATATCCACATGGACAGAAAACTTTTTAAAGGGAAAGTGTGAAAAGGTATTGGAGGGACTTAGTTGTTTGCTTCTCTGTCACAAAATTTAATCTTCTGGGGCTTTAGACAAGATCCTGCCAGCAGTTGCTTCAGTTGCTGCAGACCAAGAGAGCCTCTGGACATGAAAGATCTTTGAGCCCCTTCCAGTAGAATTGATCTTACTTCTCAAGAAATCCTCCAAATTACTGGCCTGTCTCACTTAATTGGAGTGATTCAAAAGTCAACAGTGAGGCAGCTCTGAGTAAGTACTCATGTGAAGCCCCACTGCTACTTGGCAATTTCTGAGCAAGGTGCTGCAAAGTAGAACTTAGTGTGGAGAGCTTGTTTCGCCACACTGAAACAGTTCCCAATGGCAATGACTTGTCCCTTGTCTCCCTCCTGTGCTGTTGGCCATGAGAAATTGCTGATTTTCCTACCTGTGTGTCATCTCCATCTTCCTTTCAAATTAATGTGGGTGTAAGGTGTGCCTTGCCATCTCAGTCACTCAGAGAGTGCCTGCTGGCTTCTCCAGTGTTTATATGTGCTGTGCTCCAGATTTCCTACTGATCATGTTTGCTACTCAGTCATAGAAAGAGGGAAGCTAGGACTCATCTCTTTTTTTTCCCATTTTTCTCTTCAGTGATATTCCTAGCATTTCCCACTTTCTATATGCATACTATACACTTCATAAAATGGCATATTTTCACATTCTTGAGGGCTTTCCAGTGATTTTTTTTCCAGTCCAGTATTGAAAATGAATGGTGTTACATGTTTCTACTTTCCACAACATTGGCAGCATTATCTTGAGAGTCTCAGTAAGGGCAGTGTTATACACATTAGTAGTATTTGTGTTCATTAATGAAAAGAACATTTGAAAATACTTCTTCTTGTTTTTAAAATATTCAGGTAAAATCAGATACTTCCATCAGTCCTGGACGTATTGCTGCTCCTGACATTGTCTCTCAGCCTAAGTGGGTAACATGCCAGTGGCTCTAAGGGCAGAACTGGCATTTGTGACCTAAGAAATAGGACATTTTTGTTTGCTCTTAGACTCATCTAAAATACTTGAACTGCATAACCTTCTTAGTTTGTCATATGAATAGCCATGAAGCCTTAAGTAGGCTGTTGCAGTGCAAAAGTATCATGTAAATTTTCTTTATTTAGTCCATGCACTTATTGTGAAATTTTTGGTGTTTCTTCACACTTAACAGTTCCTGTAAACATTGCCTCACTTATGTCTGCCTAAGTTACAATGTGAACATCTATTTCTCTCGGGTTTGCTTTTAGCAAGAGTACATTACAGCACAAATATTTTTCCAGAACAGTTTCCACAAATGTTCCCAGATGCATGGAAATATTTTGATTAATACTTTCAACTGTAGTCAAATGACTTGCCTTTTCTTTAATGCATTTTATTTCTGTCTTTGATCTTTATAAAATCACAATCTCATCTATTTTATGGAATTTTCACTACTGTTCTTCTTGAGCAGGAAGCCCTGGAGGAGTCAGTTAGTTTTAAACATTTTTGAGCACTGATCACATTAAATATATAAAAAGATTGGTGAATATAGTTTTCTGTAATTGCATTGCTATGTAGTAAACCTCCTACAGATATAAAGAAAGCAATGCAAGAGAACCAAGGATAATAGCAGAAGTCACCATCTCTTCAGTTAATTTCAGACAATGTGTATGCGTATACACATATAAATAAATCATTAAACTGTATTTAGTAGTGCATAATCTTAAGAAACATTTTATTCTTATTTTGCTTCACATTTATTTCAATTACTACATTCCACTGTATGCGGACTATAATAAAAGTGAGGAATGAAAGCCTTTTTTTCGGACACAAAAAAAAAAAAATTTTTTTTTTTTAAAAATGAAAATTTATTTTCATCTGATTATAAATTTCAGATTGGGTCATATTCAAAGCTGATACTATGGAAAGCCCAAGAGGCATGGACACAAATGAATGCCAATGTGTTAACCAATGTTTGAGATGACAGGCATTACTTCTGTTATATTTTTGTTAGTTGCTTCTCAAATGCCTTTCTAGACTTGCATGTAGTACTATGACTCAATGTAGCCTTAGAAATTCTCATTAAGCCAAAATCAGAGGTAGTATTAAGAGAGTTTGTCATGTAGCAATAAATACCAAGGAATCTAAAGGAGTTGAAGTTAATATTGTGCTGTCCAAAAGCAAGTATAAATCATACCATGCTAAAGTCAGCTGAGAATTTAGCTGAAGATCTTCATGACCTACTTCATCCTCCAATAGGAAAATCAGCAGAGGTGGATAATCATAGAATGATTCTCTTTTTTACAGTTTTCCCAAAAGCCTTAGTGCCTTTTGTGCAGAATACACAAAGCTATGTCTTTCATCCATGCTATTTTTTTCTGTACCTCAGGAGAGGTGGAAAAATGGTGAATATGTTCCTTTAGACAAATAAGCATTCAGCCCTCTATCCCACCTTATCCCTGAATCTGTCAAGTGCCCACTGTAAGATTTAGAGAGTAAGACCAGATTTTGCTGTAAAAGGTTTTGACTTTCCTGACCTCCACCAAATAGAAGTAATGTAAAATATAGAAAACGTCTTTGTTACTAATCTGGGAGAAAGATCACGTCTGTTTTTATGCTGATTATAATTAGTGACAAACATGTAAGCAAATAGGTGACCAAACTCCATCTGGAATATTATTTCCAAGGCTGTCCACCCACATAGGAAGGATATTATTTGCCTTGGAGACTTCTTTCTAGAATTCTAGAATTTCAAGAACCTGAGTCATGAAGGCAAATCTGAACTACTGCTTTTTTTTTTTCCTTCTAGATATGAGAGTTAAAGTTGTTAAAAGTGTATGGCCAGGATTCATAAGAAGTGAAAACAATATGTACCATTTAATTTTAAAAACTGCCTGAAGTTTCAGGATTTACCTTGGCTTTTGACAGTCCTGAGAACTCAGTGCACTGAACTGGTACAATATGTGTGGGACATAATGTGTGCTGCACAAGATTCCTCACTGAGGCTCTTCAGTGTGCCTAAGACCTTAGTGAGCCACCAATATTAATGAGCAAGCAGGTCTTCCAGCTTATTGCTGGATCTCATGTCTGACATTTCCAGTAGCATGCCAACTGTCTCTGCATGTCTGTTATCCACTGGCAAGTGGAAGCAGGGGAAAAAAACCCTGATTGTGCAGCCTCCAGGTGGAGGCAGTGGTTGATCTCTCAGACTCGGGCTGCTGTTGAATCCCCCCTTCTGTCAGAGTGGGCTCCATAGTCTCTTACCTGCCACAAGGCTGCATATGCTAGATATTGGAAATAGTAAAGGAAGGGGGGTAAACCAATGTGAGTAAAGGTTATTAGACCTTTCATATTAAATAATCCAGGGACATAGATAGAAATGAATTCAAGGCACTTAGATTTTATTGTGGAGGGATATTATGGATACAAGTGATAAAACACTGAGGGCTGAGATAAACAAAAAAAAATAATCTGAATTTGCTTCCTGTTAGGTTTGCTTTACTCCGGAGGCCTATCTCTGTTGACGTATAAACACAGGATGACAGAGTAATATACCAGGATAACGTTGGTGAGGACTATACTGTTTTGCTAAGTGTTTAACAGAATGAAATCAGGAATCATTTATGTTCTGGAACTAGGATTTAATAAATAAAATTTTCTGTTGTCTCCATAAATTTTACTTCTGAAAGTAAAAAAAGAGACGGAGATACAAACCTTCTGTGAGGACAAAAAAGAGGAAGATACTTATCTCACACCTAACCAAACGTGTGCATTCAAACTCATTCTGCGATGACAACTGGATTTCTTGCTGGCCATGTGTCACTTTCTAACACGGAGGTTGAACAGGGGGCAAACAAGCACCAGGCTCTCCACGGCATCTCCGCTGACCGGGGGCAAGGCTGGGGCTGCGGGGACGGGGGGCAGCTGGCGGGGATCGCCCCGGGAGGGCCAGCGCGACCGAGCTTCTCCGTAGGGCGTCCCCGCTTCTGGCGCAGCACTTCAGCGCTGCCGGCTCAGAGGCGAGGGCGGAGATGAAGCAACGCCACCGAAATCCTTCAGCCTTGACGGCCACGAAGGCCGGCGGACAAACCTTGGCGCCCGCGGAGCCCAGGGCCAGGCGGCGCCCCGGCAAGGCCGCCAGCGGGCTCCTTTCCCCGTGCCACTAGTCTGCTCCTCGTCCTCTGGCGATTGTCACCCCTGCTTTCCGCGAGTGACAGCAGCCGCAGCGCGATCCGCCGGCCGATCGCCCGTGCGCGCGG
>WBNO01026502.1:398-20550 GCA_013400575.1 Peucedramus taeniatus | reverse complement strand
ATTAACATACATTTTTTAATGCCATTTTCAATACCATTTCCATCTGACTGAGCAGAAGTACAGTTGTTAATTCATGTTTAATATTACTAACTGTGGTTGATAAGGGGAGGGACAGACTTCAAGAAGATGTCCCATTTACATTGCAGTTTAAAGTTTAAATGGGCTCTCTCTTACATATAATTCCTTTTCCTTCAATATTCCTCTATTTCTCTTTCAAAAATAATTATAAATACCATTTTTCTGCGTGCAGCTTAATTACCACCTTGAGAGATATTACAAGACTTCCAAGGCTAAAAAAAAAATTGTTTAAGATCAGAGCAAAGTTTTACAGTAGCATTTTAGATTGGGGAAAATCGCAATTTTATTCAGCTTTAGAGAAGTATCCTTTTTTATTGATCCATCATACAGATACCAGAAAATAAACAAATGAAGATAGAAAGGAGATTCCTGAACTTTCATTACTTCCATCATTGAGATTTTGTGACAGTGGTGGAGTAATTATAACTTGCTGTAGCAAGTATTAACAATATTTCTCCTCCTTTACTCTTGGAAATCAGGAATGTATTAAAAAGCAAAACAGGGAAAGAAAAATATTACTTAGAAAGTTTTGAGCTCCATTAGGGATGTCTTTTAATTTCTGTTCATGTCCTAGAGCTTTCTAGATTCGAAAGACTTTATAGTTTTGAAGAATTGACACATTCCTAAAAGGAAGGTGAAAGGAAGAATCCTCTCTTAGTCTATGAGTAATTGGTGAAGCCTAATTAAACTTTAAAGTGTTTCTCCCTGAAAGAACATGGTACCACTGTGAAGAAGACATGAATCTCTGTAAAAACATAGGTACATTGAACCATACTTTGATTTCAGTACAGAGTTTTGATTAGTTGAGAAAATGGAGTCCAGACCTCAAATGTCTTTTCACACAACATTTGAGTGTGTGTTTAATCCACTTTTACCTGTCTCCTAGTGTCTTAAAATGCGATTCAAAAGTTAACCATGTTGTTATCTCTTGAACAAATTGTTGAATTTTTAATTATTGCCATCACTAAACATCTGAAAGTGAGGAGACACCACATAATCATTCCTAAGATTTAGAAGCCTGAAAACCTTTCAGTAAATTAAGGAACTGGTATTTTCTGATATAAGCACAAAGAACCCACTACAGCACAGCAGTAATATGTCTCTGTTAGCAAACAAAGGCATGCTTAAAAAATGAGAAAAACTTAAGAACAGAAATTCTGTCAGTATGACATCAGCAAAATGGATATTCACTGCATATGATTCTTGATAAAGCTAACCATTGAAGAGAAAGGGTGAAGCTGTTCCTTGCTGAGCTAATTGTAGGCCTTTAGACAACACCTACAATGTGGCTGCTTTATCCATGATCTCCCCATCTTTGGACAAGAAAACCAAATAATGTTATGGAATAAATCACACTGCAACAAATTGGGATAACACAGAAGGGGCTTTGAGTTCTTCTAGTTATAGAGAATGCTATTGAGGCAGAAATAAGCAGGGAGTCTGAAAACAGGTAGCTATAATGGAAACTATTTTTCAGCTTTAACCGAAGCAGATGCTATCACATACGTTTTGTGATACTGACTTCTGAGGAGGTGAGCATAAGTGATTAACCCAAGAGGTTATACTGACTGAGGTGAAATTAAGGTCAACAGAAGTACAATAAATCCTCATGTTTCTTGAATGTCTAAGTCCAAGTGCGGATATTCTGAAGAGTTTTATTTGTGACCAGGAGAAGTTTTTTTCCTTTTTTTCTTTTTTCTTTTTTTTTTCTTGCAAATTTCTTTACANTTTTTTGGTGGGGAAGCAGTATTGTGGTAGTAATTCCCTGAAGTTTTACAAGTGCAGGGGAACTGAGAGAAGTAATTCTAAAGCTGAAATCTATAGGGATAAACACAGTTTCTATAATAATTGTTGCAACTGAGTCATAAGTGTTTGTCTTCAAATGGAATACTTTCATAACTATTAAAAACTTTGATGATTTTAATAATTTCAAGCAAGATTTAAGTCAGAGATAGAAAGGAAAATATACTGAAAACAAGACATAAGTTAGTACTTCAGGAGTTAGAAATGAGAGAGAAAGAATTCTTAATCTCTTTTCACACCAGTATGAGAAAAATATCAGAAAATGATCCAAAAGAGGTAGGAAGCAGCTGGAGTGAAGAAATAACACAGAAACTATTAAAACTGTTTCGCTTTTATTGGCATTATGGATGATAATGTCAGTGCTGAACTGACTTTCTAGTCTGTTGTCTGGGTCTGAAAAACTAAATAACCTTCAGACTAATTTGGTTCATTTATCTGACTAATCAATTGTCTGGTTCCCTCAGTCAGTGCAAGGAAAGTAGCTTTTGTATTTTCGTTTTTTTTTTTTTTTTTAATCCTCTCTTCTTCGTCCTTTCATTCTCTGTTTTTCTACAAAGATGGACATAGTGGGAGAGATATTTGAAGCAGTTCTGCTACAGATAATAAATTACGTTTTCCACGGCCTCCTTCTCCCAAATCCTCATATCTATATGCTATCCTTAAAGCATGAACAATTAAGAAGGTAAATACTAAAGTACTAAAAAGAATTAATTACAAAATATTTGCAGGAAGAAACTACACCTTTTACAGATGTAAATTTTCAAAACCAAAATATTTTTCTCTTGAATTTTCTCTTATTTTTGTATTAAATTGTTCTTTACATGATAACAGAAAATACTGAAATATCTTTGCTATTATAGTTCTGTATTGATTTTTTTAAAAGAAAATTTCATATTGTCGTAGAAAGTTTTATTTATATCTAGTGGTATCAGTTTAAAGATGAGGGGCACAAATATCATAGTCTTGCATTGAAGGAGCCACAGATTCTTAAAACATTCATGTTCCCAAGTTACATTCACTGTCTCTTTGTGTGCTTGGTTTTTACATGCTTAAACACTTTTGTAAGTAGGACAGACCTCAATGTAGGCTAACGTACATGATTTTAATGGTTTTTTTTCTCCTTCTCATGATAGTTTCTTGTTGGAAGAATGTTCACTGAACAGTTGGGAATATTCTTTATCCAGAAGAGTAGATATCTCCTTCTTTTCACTCTGTTTTTTTGTTTCCTTTTTTGTGGTCTTTATTTTGTTTTGGATTTTTGTGGGAGTTTTGTTTGGTTGGTTTTATTTTTTAGTTTGGGTTTTTGGGGGATTTTTGTTTGTTTTTTTTATGTTTTGTTTTGTTTTAAGACAAATAATGTTGAGAAATTATATTTTTGTCATACACCCATGAATAGCATGAAGGGCTATTTAGTTTATAGCAATTTCCAATTTCTTTCAGAGACTAAGCAAGTTTCAAGAGACATTCCCCAAGCTTTGGATAAACAAACATCTATTATAAACTACAGTGTGTGATGTGTATCATTAATGATGTTCTCCGAGGGCTGTCTCTCTTAATAAAAAAAAAAAAATTCTTAATTGTCAGGATCACATTCAAAGTGAAGGAAGGGAGGGCAGCAAAGGACAAAGAGCCAGACTCCACTCTACAGCTCTATATTCTGTTAATGCAGATGTTGTAATTCATCTTTTGAGTCAATTACCCTTCTGGTGGCTTATGGCAAGAGCACAGTCATTAATATTTTCAATAAACCTGATTGTAGTCAGATGAAATTTCAAACAGATTTCAAGCGGGAAAAGAAATTAGGTCAAGAGAAATAGCCACTACAAATTAATGACCCCACTGATAGATAACTTCACCATTAGCATCACTACTTCCATAAACTGATCTGATGATGTCGAATTAAATCAGACACTCTTTCACTGAATAAGGAGAAAGTACAGTGATTATATCTATTTTTTTCCCTTTCTTTTTATACACTGAAAAGTGCTGCTGGAGCAAGTGGAGTATAACCTTTTAAAATACTTAAATATGGTGAGTTAGTGTGGTTCCTTTGCTCTTCTATGTTTTTCTATGTGTTAAGGCATTTGTTCTTCAGGGAATTCATTGCAGGTCTGTTTCATAGAAGTATATGATATCTGAGATATCCAGAAAGAGAAGAACACCAGGGCTGAGAGCAGCTCTTGCTCTACTATGAAAAACCATCAATGTATGTACAAAATACATAATAATTTAAGGTGTGTGTGGGTGTGTGTGTGCACATACAGTGACTTCAAGATCCCACTGTGATTCTTCATAAACTGAGAAATCATCTCAGGCCCAGATAAATAAATTAATCCTAATACCCCTTATATCTGACATATATATGTACACATGTCCACACAGGTAGTATACACATATAGACCAGGACAATAGATACAATTATTTCACTTTTTACTGCTTTTTTATTTTAGTATTACCTTTTCCATGCCTTTCCAACGCAATGAGTTTAGTATCACTTTGTATAGAAAGGAAAAGAAAGACACTAAAAACCCATGAAATATCCTAAAAGCTACATTATCCTGTAAAAAGTCATGTGGAAAAACTGTACATGTTTCATGTTGCTTCTTGCCTTAGTGTGATGCTTTAGTGTGATATCTTTAAATATCTAGTAAATTTTGTTTCAGTCCCATGGAAATTTATAATGTAAACATAATATTGCAATTGAATATAGGTAGCTCTCTATATACTAAATGTTTAAATTTGAAAGGACAGTGTGATTGGAATATAATGGGAGAAGACTCCAAAACCAGCCAGCTTCAAACTTCAAAATTATTCTTGACCGTATTGACTAGATTCGTTAACAGCACACATTGTTAGTAGTTAGCACTTAATCACTATCAATCATCCCTGACAAGCTTATTTTAAATTAGTTACAAGTGTACAATGCCACTGAAGTGATACTGTTTTAGTTCATACTGATAGCTATAATCCATCAGTCCAGGGAACAATTTGAAAGGGAAAGCCATAACAGAGTCTGTCACCTTCTTCCCTCCTCATCCCTCCCTGTAAAACACCATTGGTATCGTGTGTTCCTCTTCCTCTTCCCCAAAAGAAAATTGGGTGATCTCAGCTTCTCTTGACATTTATTTTTGGGATGAGGGCTTCTTTTGGTTTTGCAAATTCTGCAGGATTATTCTGGTTCCATCAGACACCCTGCCTGCCTTCTCTGCAGGATTATTTTGGTTTTACCAGATATCATTCTTGCCTACTCTGCATCCTTAGTTCTTATCTTGCAGAGTTTAATACTTGTGCATTTTTTATGCACTCTCTTTGTGCCACTGCATCACAACTCCATCTGCATCTTTGCCAATTAAGGCTATTATTTATACATTAAAGCTGAGCTGCACTGCAAGATGTTATTAATGTTTTTACAATGTGAAAGTATGCTTATGTACTGTACTTGGTTATGCTATTTTAGTGTGTTTATGTCTGTTACAAGAAAGCAAATTCTAATTTTCTTGCTTAATAGGCTTTTGATTACTGCATGCAACAGGCGTAATTTTTGGCTACAGTAAAACCAAATCATGTTTAGAAGCAAGGGCATTTTAACATAGCTTGAAACTCAGTCCCATACATGCATCAAAAAAGGTTAAATCTCTAGTCAAGTTCTAGTTAGATTCAATTTGTGTTTAAAAGGAATGTCTTATAATAAGTTCATTGAGTCTCAATAGAACCTAAGTGGTGTATTTAGCAGACACAAACTGAACTGCTTCTGCAGAAGAAAACTCAGATATATGTTCTGAAAAGTTAGGCAGGTATGAACTTTAATCACCACTTTGAAGCATGAAGTCTAGATGGCAATCACTGCGTTTAAAACAGCTCAAAATCATAAGATTTTACCTTGATCACAGTCATAGGAATCCTGACAATCACACAACTGTTCTAAATATGTCTGTGAAAACTGTGTTGACACATTTTTCTATATTTTTTTAATTAATATCTATTCATCTAAATGAGTAAATTACAATTTTCCACAGGTAATTTTATTTGAAAAATTGAAAAAGAGATTTGGAAAGATCTTGTACTTGGATAAAAGAGGGAAAGTATTGCTAAACGTAAGCACCTTGTGGTATTGAACATGCTGAATCTCCTGTAGCATTTTTGAAAACCTTCCAAAACTGTGTGAATAAGTTAGTTTTGTGTGCTTAGGAGACAACTTCAAATCACTCAAGGCAGCTAAGCATCAGATCATTTTTGGCTGTTACTGTGTTTGGCTATATTGGCATGTTGTTATCTTTCTATTATTTACAATTTAGCATTGAGGCTAAATTGTAAATAATAGGAGGCTCCAAAAAACTCACTCAATGAGGCTTTTAAAAGGGCTTATAAAATGATTGTTCCTGTATTCTGAATTAGAGGCATGGGAGAAATTCTAAGATGTCAGAACAGCAAAATAAGACTTTATAACTTTAGAAAATCAGAGAACTTTGACAAGAGGTTTAGTGCAACATTCAATCAAAACAGACAACTTCCAAAGCATTAACTTAGACCATTCAACTTCACAAGCTCTAAGCCCATTTGATTTTAAGTTCCTCAAAAAATTCCAGGAAGAGGGAATTAGAAGAAGGAAAAAGAGAATGAGAGAAAGATAGAAAAGGATACAGAAAAGGACACATATAACCACCAACTCCTGGATTTCAGTAGTGCTCAGCTGTTAGAAATTCCAAGAGGAGATAGGGTCAAGACACCTTCGCCACATGCTTGGCCTTAAATACTCCTTTGCCTTCCTGGGCTCTTACTCTAGCTGGGACTTCTGGTTATTTCCAACTCTGGGGCTTAACTGGGGCTCCAGGGCTGGGGTATGAGCCATTGCCTCTGCTGTGCCAGTCATTGGCATGCCTGACGGGGCTGGGATACAGAATCTAAGGGTGGGTGCAGGACACGGCATCACCTCAACAGGGCAAGGCCTGACCTGCCCCTTTCCCCATACACATGCACCCCAAAATGTCTTGAGACATAAAACTCCAGTTTCCCATAACCACCCTACGGCTCAAGGCATTGACCAGGACCACAATCCGGTCCTTTCCTCTCATGGCAACTCTGGGACACTAATCTCTAGACAGAGGTGAAAGGAAAGAAGAGCCTCCAAAATTGCAGGTAAGGTGTGATGCCAACCAGAATCTGGGAGGAGAGTTCATGGACCAGTCTTTCAGCTGCAGTGATCAAAGAATCCAGTGGATTGGTTGGTGATTTTCTTTTTCTTTCCAGTCTGTCACAATGACATGGAAACTTCGTTGCACATTTCTCTTCCTCTTCCCTCCCTTCTACCTTTCCTCTCGCTTTTTCTTTCTTTTACTGTGGAAGATATGTAGAGGGTTATCTTTTAACTTTTTATGTTAGGGTAGTGTGGATAACTTGTAAAGTCTCTCACAGGAACTCCGGTCAAAGTTAGCAGCTAATGATCTGGTTAGTCCTGAGTTTCCTGGCTCAGGATGGAAAATTAAATTGTTGGTTACAAATTATACAAACTGAAATTCAGAAGCAAACAAATCAGCTTAGAAAAAAAAAATATTTTATGAAAGCACTTGAGGTTTCTCTGCACATTTTGTGTCTGAAGTGGAGTCTGATCACTTCTTCACATATGAGGAATGCTTGAATTGCCAACCATCTCCTGATTTGTGATACTCTGTTACCCATTGTAAGAACATCCCTATGACATTATTATTTAAGCACAGCCCCATCCAAGGTACTCACATTCTTAGAGGTAGTTTTTTGCACCCAAGTAAATGACAGAACCCCTTGGAGGATTTTCTTATGGTTCTTTTTTACTATTTCAGGCTTCAAACGGTTGTAAATCTATGAACCTCTTTGCAAATATATAAAGAGAAAGTTTTGAATCCTAATTAAATTCATTGTTACACTGGTGTGGCCGTACAGAAGTGTATTTGAGTATTTTGAAAAGTAACTGCGTCAGTCAGGGTTTGGAATCATTTGTATGCTTTTTTCATAATATTCCCTAGGCCAATTGGGAAGGAAAGGGACACTGGTCACGCTCACTATGCCAAGTTGCATGGGAAACATAAATTTTCTTGACCATCAAACTACACAAGACTTAAGGTCTCATAGCTAAGTAAACTCAAAAATGTTTATAATTATTTTTTTTATAGCTCATTTATACCATAAGGAAATATAATTATCCTTGTATGATAGAAAACTGTCTAATATTTGAGAACCGGTTTCACTGAAGTAGAGATTAAATATTTTATCACCTTCAGTGAAACCAAGAATTCATGAAATAGTATCAGCCCCATGTTGCAAGTGAAATTTAACAGAAAAAGAAATTCTTGCTGTCACCAGATGCACTGTCCTTTCCTTAGACCAGCACACTGGGATCATACGTGCTTTGGGCAAATCTCCATGCATTGCATGATATAAAGTGAAAAATTGAAAGATACAAAAAGCAATATTAACAAAATAAGGAACATCTAACCTGTCAATTTTTTATAGGTTAAGTGACATAGATATTTAGAAAAGGTGCATTATTATTCTGCAGAAGAAATTTCAGGTTTGGAGAGAATAAAGTCAATTATTCTTACAGTACCAGGAGTCAACTCAAAAAATGTATTTTGTCTTGCAATCTGAAAACTGGCTTCATGAGTAAAAGGCACAGAGGACGGGAGGTCAATGGTGTTTTGAATATTGATGGTAGGAGATATTTTACTAGTTTCAAGAATGTGTATAATTATTAGTGTTAGATGTGACTTTTTGTTGCAGGGTTTTTTTTGTTTTTGTTTTTGTTTGTTTGTTTGTTTGTTTGTTTTAACCTAGGGTTGCATCAGGTACAAAGGACAAATGAAATTACTGGAAGATCTTTCCAGTTCAGATTTAAGAGCTCACACTTGATGAATCACTCTTTGTATTCTCTGTTCTAGTAAAACAATTTGATATCTGCATTCAAATGCATTTTAGGTTAATCTTTGTCTCGGGGCCAGTGGAGCACTGTGAATGTTGAACGTTCTTTGGCTAAAACACTGAGCACACACCACAGCCATTCCTGCTGTGCTGAAGACCAGCTGGGAAAAAGATATGTACTCTGAAGTTAAAATAGTCAGAACAGGTCCCCTACTTGATAACAGCTGACTGCTGTAGTCAAATACAGCTATTGCAGCGGGATTCTATTGATTTATACTGGATAAAACTGGTGCTTTTATCAAACAGTTTTGTGGCTACTCAGCAGTCTGTGTCAAGCCATAGGCAAAGATTTTCAGGAAGTTGCTGGCATCCAGAGAGAGAGAGAAAAACTGGTTATTATACCAGGCAAATCGCTCAAATCACTTAACAGCACGCCTGCCTCACTCAGATGGAGCACATTCACATTATTTGGATTATACTGCAAGCTAGCACAGCAGAAAGATTAGGCCTCCCAATTTTCCAGGTAGTGTTTAAAATCTTTTCCCTAGCTAAAGGATATAGCTGACAGTTCACACTCCAAAGTCAAGTTAATCTGTAACATTATCCGCCCATTTTGCACTGAGCAGTCCCCAAAGCAGTTTGTAATATGCATATGAACTGAACCATTGTTGTGATCAAATTTTAAATACCCTTGTGAAATGGGAAAGAAGGAAAGATAAAATAAAACCCTGCTGCTCTGGTACTGAAGATTGACAGCAAAAGGAAAAGTATTGCTTCACTGAGTGCATGGTTCTGGCTACAGTGGCTGCATTAAGTTGCTGGTGGGACTTCCAGTCCCTCCTCTAATGCATGGCTAATAGCTCAGCTCTTTAGAGTGGGGAGATGAAGCTTTCCTATTTCAGAATATTATGAAGTTGCAGTGGTGTGAAATTAGAGTGATAGTTATCGTAAATTTGTTTCGGACAAGGATACTTGGTTAATACAGCTCATGAATGCCTTTCCGTGTGGTAGGTGTTTCACACTAGCTCACCGCTGCATCAGCAACAGTGCAAAGCAATAGCAATATATATTACATTTTCTGAATTTGGTGGCTTTTAAAATGATTTCTTGTACTGGAGATCATGCATCTGTTTGAAAGCAAGAGGCGAAACTGAGCACAAAGAAACAATTGCCATTACAGCAGAAGGCAGAAAACAACACATCGTTGTTCGGTCTTCTGCTGGCATGTTGCCCTCTTCTAGAGTTAATTATAACCATTTGCTTCATAGTAGTGAAATTCACTCCTGACTTTACTGTGGACTCAAAATTGATCCCATTTGAGAAACTATATAATTCACTTAAATAATCTCGACACCATAAGTATGTCATGAAATTAGTAAAAGCTTCTATACCTGACGACACTTTGTCAAATTTGAGAGCTCTCTGTTGGTATAGTCTCAACTATAGTAGGAATAAATAAATTTTTAAAAGGGTCTAATTTGTGTTATTGCTGGTTATATTCTTTCATAGTGTTTTTATCTTTTTGCTCTTTCTTTTAATTGCCTCTACTATGGCTTATTCTCACATAAAGTTAGAAGAAAATAATTTTTCTCTCTTTACCTTACTTGGGCTTGGCCAAACACAAGTGTTTAATCCAGGTTTCCTCACAGACAACAGAGAAGTCTAAGATGCATTAGCCCTACCTACCCCCCACCCCATTCAAAAACTGTATTTATAGTATTACTTTGTTATTTCTGTTATTTGACACACTGTGTTTTAGGAGTATATTTAAACAATCCTGTAATTCAAACAATGAGAACTTTCTGAAATCTCATATGACACTTTTAGAACCAGTGCAGCTTATTCAGTATTGAGAAGATTTTATAACAGTATCTTTTCTTCCAAGGCTGCATCGGAAGTACAAAGACATCAGCTTTTCAACCTCCAAATACTTCAGTAAACATCACATTAACAATTTAAAAAAATCCTCATAATTGTGGGGGAAATTAAGCAGGCAATGATGAAACTTCCACCTACCATTACTCAGTCTTAGGCTTGGTAATATAAAATGTAGTCAGCAAAAATGTTCAGTATCAGTCTGCTTTTAACTGAAATTAGAATGATGAATCACTTATGATGTAGCTAATATGAATTGTGTTGATTCCTAACCAAATCCAAATGCAGTTTATAGAGGCAAAATTCTAGAATATTACTGAGTTCCTGTGATCATTAGGAATAAGTGTGAAAAAAATCGTCTTACTTAGTAGTGAAAAATCAGCAATGAAACCATTAGATTAGTAATACTGTGACATATGTCTTAATTGATTTTTTCACTTCATTGTGAAAGACTTTTTTAATGTTAATATTCATGTATTTTATCTTTAAATAAACGGAATTATAAATTTTGACACAAATATTGTTTGCATAGCAATTGGTCACAAAGAGTAATTCATTAATATTCAATGAAGTGTTAATATGTGCAGAGCCTAGAGTGATTGTAAACTTCTTTTTGACTTTAGAAATTTTTTGCAGTGCAAATCTGTGTATAATTGTATTAATCAGTCCCAAAGAGTATTTGAGGTTGAAATTTATATTGTTCTTTTATGTTCAACCTACATTGGTGCAATATGAAATTATTATCATGACAGAAAATAGGTTATCTTAGTTCCTACTTCACAAATATAGTTAGAAGCAACTGGATTATATCTTGAAGCCATTGTTTTCTTTCTAATTTATTACTTGAGTTACAAATTCAGAAGGATTTTTTCAATCTAATTTCTGTTAGAAACTTGAGAAAAGAGAGAGAAAGACATAATAAAGTTATTTTTGAGAGGCACATTTTCAGATAAACATTTGTCCCTAGTTTTTGGGGATCTTTTTTAGATTGTGACTATAAAACCCATTTATTTTGTTTTAAAATAAGAGAATAATTCTTTTTATGCATCTATACAGCTGAAAATGCATAAAGTTGCACGTTGGCAGCTGGGAACAACTGCTTACAGCAGACTTAAAGTAGTATACTTCGAAAGTGGAAGTAGTCAAGTGAATTCCTGAGCTTTGTGATTATATGGATTTCTTGACTTTTCATAGGTAGTTGGGTGGGAAATATCCAAGTTAAGGTAACATAAGTTAAACATCAAGCTCAAAATAGTCCTTCCCTCAAGCTTCTATTGACCTGTAATATATGATTCTTAAATATACACAAATAATGTTGAGCATGCTGCATATCAAAGGTGCATAGAACCTTGCCATTGCAGCTGATGACCTTCTTTCAGACCTTATCATAGAATCACAGAATCCTTTAGGCTAGAAAAACCCAATAAGATCATTGAGTCCAAACACTACCAAGTCCAAACACTGCCACGTCTCCCATTAAACCATGTCCCGAGCACCACAGCTACTTGTCTTTTAAATACCTCCAGGGCAGATGACTCAGCCAGTTCCCAGGGCAGCCTGTTCCAATGCTTGACAACTCTTTCCATGACAAATTTTTTCCTTATATTTAATCTAAACTTCCCCTGGCACAACTTGAGTCCATTTCCTCTTGTCCTTTATTGTTTCTAGATTGTCAGGAGAAAATCGAAAATTAAGAGAGAGCAAAAGGTACATACACTGCAGAAATGCCCATATTACCAAAAACAATTTGGGAGATCAGCAAATAAGGGATACCTGCAGTTCTCAGCAGTTCTTCCTGGAAGATTACTACCTGCTGAGAAGAAGAAAAGCTTGTATCACTGTAGGAGGACATTGCAGAAGTAGGTCAAATGCCCACAGGTGACTGACCAATACGGATATGTTAATACATGGATCTTGCTCATACATTTTCTTTCTGTTGATTAGGGATTTGGTTTTTTCCTTTTTTTTTTTAAGAAGTATCTTAGTAGTGGGCTCCTTGCAACTTGCCAGCCATCTGTCATTTAGCAGAAGTCTTTTGATAGCAGACTACTTCCAGTATGTTGATCCCTGTTTGTTATTCAATTCAACTACACTATTACCTGACCTTTAGTAGTAAAAACTGCATACGGTATTTTCACATGAAAGGATAACCTAAAGAAGTCTTATTTGAAAAGGGTATTTCATGATAGAGCAGTTAACTGGATTGCCAGATCTGACAAACTAGGATTCTTGTTTCTGAAACTGTAAAGAAATGTAGTTTATTTTCATTCTGTACAGATATTTTGAAAAGGTAATTTAATTCATTGTACTGTTAAAAAATATAGATCTTAATAGCTTGTATACATTTCAGCATTCCAGTTATGATTAATAGGAGTAGTTAATTTAGAAAGAACAGATCAAAAGAAGGTAGGAATTTTTCAAAAAAGGAACAATGGAAGCAGTGATGGAGTCATAGACTCAGGTGTTTAACAGCCATGAACTTTTTGGTTTCATGTGGAAAAACTGTAAAATAATTTCAGCACAAATACAAATTCAAATCATGTTTTCAGAGCCAAAGTATACAGATTACAATAAGCTTTCACTGTTACCTGGCTTCAAGCTTTTTGATTCTGTGTTCAAGATGGCATTATTTTGAACACTCTAAAGTTTTTTATTTTTTTACATCTAAAATCTCATGTTGATTTAACACATAGGAAAACTTTGATCCTGTCTGATCATATCTCAGTATCAGCTGCCTAGGGGATCTTTTGTACAGATATAGCATTTAAATCTCTTTCTCTATCAATAAAATAAGATTCTGTTTACCATCAGTTAGGCTATGCCCATTTATTGAGGTAGACTGCCCCACAAGATTTATCAGAGGAGCTTCAGCTTTGCATTTCCTATATCACTCATGCTAGAGAATACTCTTTTTGTCCAATTTGAAATGGATTTCTCCAGCACAAGACAGACTGCTTTTTAGCTGACCTTTCAAATCTTTTCTGGTATGTCCAGTTAAAAAAAAAAATATCCCTCATTACAATACTCCTTAATTCAAACCTGTCCTGTTGTATATATCTCCTCCCACACCTCTGAAAACTAGCTAACCAAAAAAGAAAAAAAGGTAAAACAAGAACTCTGTGAAATGGCACTCCAGACGTTGTATCATTTTAACACTGTGTCATCTACATACTGTGAAGATCTTTTCCTAAACTCTTGCAGTACCACTTGCTTACCTGTAACTTAATTGCATGATATTTTCAAACAAGTCTACAACCTTGTCACGTTTCCCTTTTCACATCCAAAGTGTGGCTGGTGAACAGTAGGTCTCCCCAGTTTACTTTTCAAGTGGGAGACAGGTTTGACTTGGCGATGCTGCCAACAGCTAAAGCAGGCTGAGGGCACAGCTTAACTGGCTGTCACTAATTGAAGGGAGAAGACTAATGGCCACATGTAATATTTTCACAGTAATGAGAGCACTGCACTGACACTGCTGTGCTGCTCTGTGAGAGACTTAAATGTTTTACAGGGATGGCAAGGCGGTACCATTCTCAACCCCCTCCACCCACACAGCCTAAATGTCATAATGTAGTGAACAAGCTGACTTGGCTGAGGAATTTCAGGCAGCTTCTTTTTCAATTCAAAAATGGAAAGAAAATTGGGCCTAGTGGAAAAAGCACCGGCCAACTGCAACTCAATGCCAAGACCACCACTTAACCAACATCTAATGACAACCAAATGAATATCTCTATGCAGACAACAGCGATTACAGAGTCCTGGCAATGCCACGTTAACAAGATTGCTTACATGACTTTTTAAGATATGCTACTTTCATGACAGACACATGACTTCACCAAATAATAACTAACAGAGCAAATTTAGCGTGAAGAGGAGTAGAGGAAGAACCCATCCCAATGATTTCAGTGTAGAAGGGAAAGACTGGACATCATCTGCCGTCTCCCATTGGAAAAATGAGCAGGTTTCATTTAGGAAGCTGAAACAAATCACTGCAATGTCACAGGGGAGAGAGCAGAATTATCTCCTTAGACTTTCTAAAAGGTAGTGTTAAAAAGCTCCAGTCTGTACTCAGATTTAGTATAAATTTTTTTTTCTCAGTTATACAGTATATTCTGGCTTAGAAATTCATTTTGTCAACATGAGCATGTTTACTGTTGCTTTCAAACTCTCTAACTAACTGGCTTGGCAGACAAGCAGCTCAGCTACAGAGAAATGTGGCTCAACAGCTGCATCCCCCTGCCTGCTTCATAAAAGGAAAGGAGGAGAAATCATCTGAAACTTTATAGCTGCTCAGGGCAGTCTCACTGATCATTGTCCACCCTTACACATGTCCTACTCTAAGGAAAGTAATGAAGATGCTAATAAGGTATGAATGGTATATTATGATGCATGAGTTAGAAAAAGAAGAGGATGGTATGTTATTCCAGGTAATTGGGACAGGTTTATACATTTAGATAACTGTCAGGAAGACATTCAGCTAATTCAGAAAATTTACCCTCGTAATCTGTTTTCATCGTGTTCCTTCAGACCTGAAAACATTCAGCTTTTAGCAAACAAAACACTACAATTAGAAAGCCCTTGCCAAGATTTTAACATAGAAATGGTTTTGTAGAATTCATTTGGCCATCCCTTGTTATTGAACTCATAAAGTGCTTCTTCCAGACTAAGGACAAGCCATAGGTGACTTAAATACTTAATTAATATCTTAACATCGGAGGAAATATAAAACGGTGTTTATGTGCCAAAGAATCATCAAGGTCATATAGTTTGTGGAAGAATACAGCTTTCAGATCACACAAGGGTACTTGCTTGATATTGCCTCTTCTATTTGGTCCTATTGCAAGACTTGAAACTCTCTCATGTTTTAGGATTATGCAGCTGCCGATTAAAGCAAGCATGTGAACATGCTTTACATGCTATTCTAAGGGAAAACCTTTTTCTTTCTACTTCTCCAACTTAAGAGCCATTAGCTTATACATTTTCTCACAGCAGTATTGAGATGTCACAACTGCATCAGTATTTCTCTTTTTCTGAATTTGGTCCTATAAGTCTATAGAAAAAACCTTAGTTGCACTGGTAGATCAGAGGCATGTGCTATATGGCACTATTTGTTTGTATATTTACTTATTTTAATAAGAATTATGGACAAACAAATTGTATTTTCTGGGAAAGAAAATTTAAACCCCAAAATCTATAAAGTAACCCCTTTTTTGTCTCTAAGAGATAAATTAAGCCTGGGTTTTCATACTATATCTATCTATTAATAATTCTCTAGCCAAATTGTCTGATTAACAACTTTGTCAATGAAATGCAATTTAGTATTATTGGGGATATTACTCCTATCTCTTGAGATTAGAAGTAAGCTGCTTGTGGGGTAGGTTTGGACATCGTACAAGAACCAATGTTTATATGCATGCAGTGTGCAGAGATTGCAGACATTTGTTTGACAGTTATTTGCTGTAACACTTAAAAAAAGTGGTAGGATGATACTGATAAAAGTTTTTGCATGAGGGACAGTTACTGAATTCGTATGGGATGAGGTATTCACAGAATTATGGTTAAAGGTCACATAGAATGAGTTGAAGAGGTGGGATACCCCTAGCTGTTCTTTACTGTAAATCTCAACCTTAATCCACAAAGATTTTTGGAGCCTCTGAAGGGGCTGGCTGATAGTGGTGACTGTTATCCTAAAAAACAGATGGCAAAGTGAGTGACACCTATAAATGTGCAGGCTGTGTTACTTCACTGACAAGATGCTAAGCCCTTCTGGCACTAAAGTAAAAAGACAGGTGTTTTTGACACAAAAAAAGGAGTATTGAAACTATGCCTCAAGCCATGTGGAGAGTTGAAGCCAATTTTTCAAGTAAAAGTAACTAAAAATCTAAATTGGGGTATACATGTGAAAGCACGACAGCTTTAGACCTTTCCCATCAATAAGTTTTTGACGAGTTCTAGTGCCTGTCTTGTGCCTGTAGAATTAGCTGATCGTCTTTCAAATTAAACTTTAATTTTCAAGGCTTGAATAGAGGGTAGCTTTGCTCTGAAAATCTTTTGCAGCTCATTTCCAAATGAATGAAACGGCAAGCTGTATTTTTGGACTTCCCTTTAAGTTTGGTGATATAATTCTTCAATTGCCTTTTGGTCTGTCTTTAATATAGCATGCAGTTAATCAAGTATTCATATACCACATATTATAATTATAATTAACAATGTCAGGTTTAGAGATTCATGTGGCCAACAGGGAAGCCACAATGATGTAAAAAACAATGTAATAAGAATACTTACTTTAAAATCCATTATCACTTCAACAGATTACTTTGAAAAGGTATTGAAGTTGATAGCATTTAATCTACTTTCTTGAATGTAGTGGTATTATTTTTCATAACCAATGAAAATAAAGTTTTAATAATCAAACACTACCAGATGGTAAAATCTCTAGTACATTTTTTTCTCAGAAAAATTTTTCTCAGAAACTTTTTTCTGCTTCCTAATTTAAGACACCAATTTGTGTTTATGGATGAAAGATACCTGTTAAGTAATAAAAACTGCATCTGGTATTCATGAAAATAAAATGCAGTGGAACCCTCTTGGAAAAAAAAAGAGAAAAAAAAGAATAAAAAATACAGTGAAATGTGCCTTCTGTTTGTTCCCATGAAGTGAAAAAATGACTTTCATGAGTTAAAAACTTTCTTTTAATTTGTGTGACGAGACTTTTATGCACCAAGTAATCTGCTTCTGGTTTTCAACAAGTACAGTGTTCATTACAGTATACTAAAAGAAGTAGTGCCAGATTATTTTGTCCTGTTCCCCTCTTTTCCTTCATTTAGCGAGCATGGTCATCTTCTTGGCAAATAGTCTTGCACATTTAGACTTCTTTCAGCTGGTTAATTTGTTATCAGAGTCCTGGTGAAAACCGTGTGTCCAGGACTATGTGTAACTGATTGCAGCACACTTTAGCAATGTATGCAGGGGGAATTGAACAAAATTGTGATTAGAGGGTAAAACTATTTCAGTGACAGGTACAGGACAAGACATGCAATGAATGACCATTTGCCCATTAAAATAAATTGTAAGACCACTTTATTTTATGTTCTCATCCAGTGTCAATGACAGGAAAGTGACATTTAACATAAAAAAAAACATTTTTTGGGGCCTAAAGAAGCAAGCACCAGAGAAAGCATGGCTCCTTTGTTTTCCGTTGGGATAGTCACATAGAAGGGAGATATCCTCTCAAGACATTTTTCTTTCTTCATTTTCCATTTGAACAATGTTGGATAACATCCTTGAGTGTAGGTACTGAAGATAGACTTATTTCAGTCTTGTACTGTTAGGCTGCCTCATTGGCTTTATTCTAGTGACTAAGAATGCTGCATTCTTGATTTTACAAGATATTTCTAGAGGAAGAGTAGAGAATATTTCTATTCTATCCTGGCAATTCAGTACAGACTGGGAGGACCAGGTTTTCTGGTTCTTGAGTAACTCTCATAATAACATAATTACTGTGCTAAAGCCAGCCACCATAACCACCTGTTTTTCTGATAGCCATGTTTAAAAAATACTTATTTATTCTGGGGATGAGTGTAATTTACTGGATTTCACTTACTGACATTCAAGTGAATGCTTATTCAATAAACAGGTTTATTTTCACAGTCAGAAGTTTAGATATCATGAAACTTGCATGTGTTTACTGCAATTGTTAATAACAATAACCCCTGATTATTTTTTTCTGTTTTTCCTTGCTGTTTATGCAATTCTGTTATGCACAAGACTGTGTCAGTTATGTTTAAACTTCTTTTATTACTGAAGCACTTGTCAGAATAGTTCTTTTAGTTTGGACTTGCTTACTTATTTCTTCATAAACTGCATAATATGTTGATATGTTTGATAGATTACTCTTCTAGTCTTCATATAGTTAATTTGTTTTAATAGTTTACCAGCTAATAAGTTTCAGAAATACAGTATTGCTCATGAAAAAGTAATTTCCATTTTATGTTTTATAATTTTTGCTAACAACAACATGGAACAAGGGACTTGTTTCTCAGACATCATCTCTTTAATACTGTGATGTGCATATGGATGTCTTTTGGATAAATGTCAAATTTGAAGTATTCTGTAATGCTAGTTCTTTTTCAGTAGTTGCAGACTTTGATCCACATCATTCATGGTATTTCATGGCTATCTAGAGGGAAATTCAGCATTGTAAGATGTGAGATTTTAATTTAACCTTAAAGAGCAATGGACTGCTTCTCCATCTGTCTGCTGTGTTTCACCCAGTTTGGTTTGCTAGACACAGCTCTCAGTTGAATGTACTTGTTCCCTGTACGTCCAGACTTCTGGTGACATAAAGTCCTTCACTGTTTGAAAAAACAAATTGTCTATAGGACTTAGTTCTAAGACTTCAACAAAGTGCATAAACTTTAAAGTATAAAATCCTCTCTGACCTGTTTTCTTGTTGGCACCCCTTTTTTCACCAAGGCAGCCATCTCACATCACAGAATGTGAAGCTGGAGAACTGAGTCATAGATTTATATCATATACAGTCATTTAAGCCTCCTCTGTAGTCAGGGTAGTGATACAAGTGGATCTGAGGATAATTTCTAGAACATTAGGTGGTGGTTTACATCTAAAACTTTGTGAGTTTTTTCCAAAGGCTAGCAGCTAAGGACATTTAGATAGTTTACACTAGGTGACTTAAGATGTAACATCTTAAATTACATTAAATAAAAACTATGTTTGAATTTAATTCCATTTCACTGATTTCTGTTATTCTAAATTCTAATGACTTTGAACCACCCTTTGTAATGTTTTTGTAAGAAGCAGAAATGTTTCATTAAGGGTGGGAATTTTCTAAAAATTATTATTATTATTATTATTAAAAAAAATAATTCCCAGCTACTTGGAATTAGGTAGTCTATAGAGTAATTGATTGTCCTGTCAGACAAATCTAAGTCTGGGGATGTCTGACTTGGGCAAAATTTAATTACTCAAAATGAAGTTTGCGAAGGTCAGAAAGTCTAATGGATAGTATTTTTCACATGGGGAAATATTTAATGAGATTATAAGGAATTCCCAATGATTTATATCTTGATTTTCTTTCTTATTTTATGATGCCACATTAGCATTACACTCCACTCTCTATCACTATTCCTTACCTAGCACATCATCACCTTGTGATTTTCTTTTAAATGTAGAGGTAGATAATGATGAAATATAACATAACCTCCTGTATTGCTGATATTTCCATTGACAGTCTTCCATCCTAGTATTTGCTGATCTCCATGGTGTATAATTTTACATCTGATTCCCCATGTAGATAAAAATATATTCTCTTGAAATGCTGTATCTTGAATCTCTTGGTGATAAGACTTAGTCTATCATTTGTACTCTTTAATGAAGTCATGTATTTCTTCAAAATTATTTAATAATTTCATATTCTTTACAGAGTATTACTTTTTTGCACATTTATGCAGAAATCAACCTCAGAAACAAATACTCTAATTACATTTCA
>WBNO01026500.1:3978-24631 GCA_013400575.1 Peucedramus taeniatus | reverse complement strand
CAGGAAGGAATTTTCCCTAAAATCCCATCTGAACTTCTCCTCCTTTTTCTCTCCTCCTGTCCCTGTTCCCTGGGAGCAGATCCTGACTTCCCCCTGGCTGTCCCCTCCTGTCAAGGTCTCTCCTGATCCTCTGGGGACCTTTTCACTGGGAGTTGCTCATGGCATGGAAGCCACAGGTGGTTCTTTCCCATCTGTTTAACCTCCAGCATTCCCAGAATTCCAGAAAACCAGTGGAATGGTTTTCCCTGTTTCAGGAGAAGCAGCTGCAGAGGAAGTGAGGGCTTTGCTGTGGGAAATGCATGGAATCATGAAATATCTTTAATGGGAAGAGACCTCCAAGGATCATCCAGTCCAACTCCTGGGCCTGTTCATCCTGGTCCTGGCACATTCCCAGTGCTAGGAATTGGAGATTGTTCAAATCCTGGAATGCTTTGGGTGGGAAGGGACCTTAAATCCCATGGAGCCCATCTCATCCCCACCTTCCACTATCCCAGACTGCTCCGTCTGGCCTTGGACTCTTCCAGGGATGGAGCAGCTGCAGCTTCCCTGGTGGAACTGCTGGGAAGTTCTGATGTTCCTCAGCTCATCCCTCTGAGCTTGGAACCTCTGGAAATGCAGGGAATTGTTCAGGAAATGCAGAGAATTCCTCAGGAAAAGCAGAAGTTTGGTAGAACTTCTCCATCCAAGCTGCTGGTGAAGCTCTGAGGTCCCCGCGTGTGTCCCCTGCTCATTGTCCCTTGGGGGTTTTGGGGCAGGACTCACTCCAGGAGAATGGGAATTACCTGAGGCCATAAATCCCTGGATGTTTCTGGAATAATTCCTTTGGGAATGTCCCACTTGGAGCTCCAACTTTTCACAGGCAGCGTGGTCTGGGTGACCCCCAGGCTCATCTGTCCCCTCTCTGTCCCCTCCCCTCAGTGCCGGGCACCATCTCCAGCCTGGTTCTGCCTCGTTGAGCTTGGATTATTTACTCTTAGGCCTGGGTTTAAGTACAAACTCGTTGGGCTGGATGTTGTATCTTTTGGGCCCCCTTTTAGAGCCTTTTGCTATATATGTCTGGAATGTATGGGCAGAAGAGAAAGCTGGGGTTCTATTCCTAAAAATGTAAAAAAAAATTGGAATTTAAACTAAAGCTCAAACCCAAGCCTAAAACTGAGGCTCCAACTTCCTCCTCCCCATCCGGAAAAGGGATTAAAAACCATCCCGGATTTCTGCGTTGGGAAAATGGAGATGAGTTCATTATTTTTAGCCCGTGGAGCTTTTCAAGTTAATCTGGGGCTGACACAGTTTCTATTTTCACACAATTCTGATCCAGAGGCGCCGGCGGTGACGCGCTCCAGGAGCTGCCAAGGTCGGGAGTTAATAACGACCTCTAATAACCCAACAGTTCTTATTTTAATTAATTATTGTCAAATTGGTAATAGAATTGATAGGTTCTATAGGACTAATATTATATTTAATGATAAAGCGATATTAATTTAAACAATATTGAGTTAATAATATATAGGTTCTGTAGAACGGATATTATATTTAGTTAAAAGTTGTAAATTAATATTATTTAATCAGTATGAAATTATTAATGTAGTTTATAGGTTCAATGGAATTAATATTTATTAATGAATATTAAAGTAATATTGATATAACCAATGTCAAATTATTAATAGAATTTATAGGTTCTATAGAATTGATAATAAATTTAATAATGAAAAATAAATCACTATTAATTTAATGAATATAAAATTATTAATAGAATTTATGGATTCTATATTATTGACATATTTAATAAATATTAAAGTAATATTAACTTAATCAATATGAAACTATATATAATTTATAGTTTCTGCTGAAGAGGTATTATTTTTAATAGCAAATATTAAAGTAATATTAAGTTAATAGCAAATTATTAATATAGTTTGTAGTTTCTAGATAACTGATATTATATGTAACAATCAATATAGAAGTAAGATTAATTTAATCAATAACAATTAATAAACATTAAAGTAATATTTGATCAATAAAGTATCAATATAGATTCTATAGAACTATATTTATTAGTATATATTAAAGTAATAATAATTTAACTAATTAATATGAAATAAATGCTGGCTTTAGCCAAACAAATATTAATTAAACACAGAGACAGAGCCTCCTGACCTCCCCAGTCCCCTCCTAAAAATGGGATTGATTGGAAAAGCACTGGAGGAGATGAGCAGGAGTTTGATGGAAAGCCTGGAATGTTGTGTTTCCACTGGGAATTGCTTTTTCTACTGGAGTAATTATCTTAAAACCTCTGAATTTATCCCTTTGGACCAGGATGAGTTGGGGGAAAAAAGGAGTTTCCTGGAAGTTATTTTAGGAATTGGAGCCACGGTGCTGGAGGATGGGACAAAATGGGCTTAAAAGTCTTAAATTTGCGTACAAAATTGAATTTTCTGTAATTTTTAGTGAGGCTCTGGCCCAGACTCCCAGAGAAGCTTTGGGTGTCCCACCCTGGGAATGTCCAAGGCCAGGCTGGACGAGGCTTGGAGCATCCTGGGATAGTGAGAAGTGTGAAAGGGGGTGGAATGGGATGGGGTTTAAGGTCTCTTCCACTCCAAATCCTTCTGGGATTCATCACTAGGGCTGCAAGGCTGCATTTTTAATGGATTTATCAATTATTGATTAGTTTGGGATATAACGAATCCTGGCCCAGGCTGTGAGATCAGAGCTGGGAGGGTTTTTGGAAATGTTTTCCTGAAGAAACCTCGCAAAATCCCACTGTGATTTATTCCTGTCAGCTCGGATCAGGGATTTCCTGGAACACAGGGAAAAACAGGTGACACAGGGAGAAAGACACAGGGAATTCTGCCAACTCCCAAATCTCCCAGTTTTATTCCCTCTTAATTAATTCCAGGCCTGAGCTGTGTCCTCTTTTCTCTCTGCTCCTTCTTGTTGCGTCCCTTTTGCTTCGAACGATTCCAGCAGCAAAATTCCCGTTTCCAGGAAAATCAGCACAATTCCAGGTTGCTCCAAGCCCCATCCAACCTGGCCTTGGATAATTCCAGGCATGAGGCAGCCACAGTTGCTCTGGCAATTCCAGCCCAGCCAGGAATTCCCAATTCCCAATCTCCCATCCATCCCTGCCCTCTGGCACTGGGAGCCATTCCCTGTGTCCTGTCCCTCCATGCCTTGTCCCCAGTCCCTCTCCAGCTCTCCTGGAGCCCCTTCAGGCCCTGCCAGGGGCTCTGAGCTCTCCCTGGAGCTGCTTTTTCTCTAGAGGAACATTCCCAGCTCTCCCAGCCTGGTTCCAACCCTTGGAGCAGCTCCATGGATTCCTCTGGATTTGCTCCAACATCTCCTTCTGATATCAGGGACACCCCAGCTGCTCCTCATGGGATTTATTCCCTACAATCCATGGAATGATTTGGATTGGAGGGACCTTAAATCCCATCCCACCCCCTGCCATGGACAAGGATCCCTCCTCTATCCTGAGTTTCTCTGTGCCCATCCCACATTTCCCTAATTACTCATTCCAGCTCCTTTTCTCCTTTACCTTTAATTACTGTTTCCACCAAGGCTTCAAGTGCCTGGACCTAAAGAATAATTAGTGAGCACTCTCTAACGAACCCCCCTGCATTGAAATGGCTGAAAGCTGCAATCAATCCTCTCCCACCTGCAGGAGCATCCAGGCTTTAATTAGCAGCTCGGGAAGACCATTCCAGATCCATTTGTTCCTCCTCTCCCTGTCGCTCCTGTTGCTCGTTTTTCATTCCCGAGGTTTTTCCTCGGCCGTAATTGATGAGCTCAGGGATGTTTGGAGAAGCTGGAAAAGCAGGAATGGGGAGTGTGGAGCCAGCCAGGCACTGAGGGGGCTTCTCCACCTGCAGCTGATGAGAAGGAGAAAATCAAAAATAAATCCCCCAAGCCCTGCTGGTTTCATTCCTTCCTCTATTCCTGCAGGATTTGATGCTTTCCATGGATTTCCTCATTTGTAACGGTGCCCATTCCTGGTTCTCCAATGAGATTTTCCTCTCCCAGAACACCACAAGATTCCTTCTCCTGCATTTCCTGGGTAATTTTTTCCAGTCTGGCTGGTGCATTTTTAGGAAAACTGTTCAATCCAGGTGTGCAGATTCCAGCAGGGATTGGATTTGTTTGAAGGAAGGTGTCTGAGTCCTTGATCAGCTTTGCTCATGGAAAGGTGCAATCATCTCTCTCCAGGAACCACTTCCCAAAATATCAATGCCATTGATCTCCTTTCAGCTTTAATTATCCACGTTTTCCTTCAGGAGAGCACATGGAAGGGTTTTTCCTGTTTGTTGTGGACAAAGATTCAACCCAAATCCTTCCCCTGCTGGAAAATCTATGGAAGCAACACCCTGACACTCTTGGAAGCATTTCTGGGAAGGGCATGGATTGGTAGGATGTGGGGAAATGGCTTCAAAGTGACCAAAATTCAGTTTAAGTTGAATATGAGGGAGAAATTCTTGGCTGGGCTGGAATTCCCAGAGCAGCTGTGGCTGCCCCTGGATCCCTGAAAGTTTCCAAGGCCAGGTTGGACATTGGGGCTTGGAGCAGCCTGGGACAGTGGGAGGTGTCCCTGCCCATGGAAAAGAGGTGGAATGGGATGGGATTTAAGGTCCCTTCACACCCAAACCTTTCTGGAATTCTGGGATTGGTCTTTGGGCCAAAGCTGGAAAGCTGACTAGAACCTGGGTAATTCCCAGGGCGCATGGAATCATCTTTGTGGGAATCTGCTGGGATCTTTTATCTTCAGCACAGAGAGGGAGAAATATTTGGAGGAGTTTTTCAATTTTCCTGTTTTTTTTGGCAAAACATGTGGAGGTCATTTTAACAAGGTTAGATTTTAATTAAAGATAATTATATTTATTTATGTTTGTTTCCAATTAGAAAATGTGGATAATTCCTGTTTTATTTGAATTCCTATGGACAAAATTACTGCTGTCAGTGGCTTGGTTTTCCCTTATCCAATGGCATTAATAGAGAGAGGTAAAGTCCTTCCCATCCCACTCTGGTTAATGGGATGATCCTTGAGGGAATGGTCCCAACTTTGGGTTTCCTGGTGCTCTGATGAAGCAAAATTTATTTCCATGATTGATTATTCCCACCTTTAAGTAGCCTGTGATTGCCAGGTTGTTGTGAATACTCAGGAATATTTTGTTTTTTGGGGTTTGTCCTTATTTAATTAATAAATTTTTATGTGTGAAATGATTTGACCATGGAAATAATTTGTCAATTTTTCTGGAATTTTTGTTTTTTATTTTTCATGGAAAAAAATTTGATAACTTCAATTTAACCTGGAAAACTCCCTAATTAGAGTGGCATGGCTGGTTTCTTGTATTTACATTTATTTTAGGTATAAAAGATGCTTTTCTGAGGGTGGGGGGGAAAAAATCCCAGAAGAAAAGCTGGAATCCTGAAAGGAAAAAAATCCAATATAAAGCAGCCGGTGAAGTAGGTCAGGTTTTAAATCCAGCAATTTGTCTGAGCCTCTGGAAAACAGGAGCTGTCAGATGTCCAGGTCCTCTGTCTGCCTCCAGGATTTCTGTCTGGCTCTGCTAAACCCAAGACAGAAATTCCCATTCCTGGACTGACCTTGGAATGCTCATGTCCTTCACCTCAGTCACCGTGTTCAGCATCCAGATCTGAACTTGCTGAGCAGTTCTGGGTATTCCCAAATCCAGCAGGACTTCCCAGAGATCCAGGCTTTGGCTCAGGTCATCCGAGCTGGCTGAAACCTGCATCCATGTTTTTCTGGGAGCTGTGCTGTTGTTTCTAAAGTCATTCCAGAGGATGGGAAGAAAAGGGATCAGTGGCAAAAACTCATCCCAGGGTGTCCAGCGTTGAGATCTCATGGATGGGGTGGATACAGCTCTGGAGAGGAAGCAGAGGAGGTAAAGGGAGGTTTGGGTGGAGAATTATCCCAAAATAAGGAAGAATGTGGAGGAGGGAATTCTTAAAGTTAAGGGGTCACTGGATTTTTTATGATCAACTTAAAGACCAACCTGTTTCCATGGGGTTGTCCCTACCCTTGGCAGGGCTTAGACAAGGTGGACTCTGAAGGTCCATTCCAAGCCAGATATCCAGGGATTCTATGGCAGCTGAATGGGAATTCCATCCCAAAACCTGAGGGGTGGCCGAGGTTATCCAGCATTTCTGTGGGATGGTTTGTGGATCTGCTATCCCTAAAATGCCATCGCCATTATCCATCATTCACTGCAGTGATAAAAAAGACAATTAAAGCTTGGCCTAAATTAGGCTGGGTTAGCAGAGGCTTTGCACTCCAGGGATTTACAGAGCAGCTGAAAGTGGGAATCTCCTCATTCCAGGCTCTATTTAAATCAGGAAAGCAGACAGGACACCCACAAGGGAAGGACTCAGTGGGTGGCTGAGGGGAGTGGAAGGTTCTGTGCTTGTCTGGAGAGTCCCAGAATATCCTGAGCTGGAAGGGGCCCACAGGGATCATGGAATTCAATAGATTCCCAAAAATGCAGCTCTACAAGGGGGTGGCAGGGAAGGCTCCCAGACCTGCCCAGTAACACCAGTTAGGGATGGGGGGAGCAGCCACCATCGTTCCATGAGCAGGGGATTGATTCCGTGAGGTGGTGGGAATCCATCCAGATGGATTTCCCATCCTCTGGTTGGGATTGGGAAGCTCTGGATTTGGACAGTCCTTGCACAGCAGCCCATACACCTGCAAAATCCTGGGATTTGGGGTTTCCTCTGGGAAAACATTTCTGCCTTTGCTTTGTCCCTCTTTAAGTTAGATCCAGCTCTGGAAAAAACTATGGAGTGATGGAAAATGTTGGTGTTATTCCATGTGAATCCTTTTCCATGATGGAATTTTCTGAGATGGAAACCTCCATCTCAGAGTGCTGTGTTCCCATCAAAGATGCTTTTATCTTTTTGTTTGATATGAAAATTAGGGAATTCTACCTGGATGTGGCTGTTGGGACAAGTGGGAAGTGAAAATTGAGGGAAGATCAGGCATTCCAGGTTGGGATTAGAGGTGATGCTGTCACTTCCTTGTCTTTGGAAAAGTGACAAAGGTGGAACCTTGTACTGTGAACAGACTGGGGGGAGAAGGAAAAGCATCTGTTTGTTTTTCATGGAAAAGTTGGGAATTTTACGGGTTCTTGTCTTGCTGTGGAGAGGTATAATGATGGAATTTGCTGGCGCTCCTAGGGCCAAGGAAAAGGACCTGCTCCAGGGAAAGTTTATCTGTCATTATCAAAGTTTGGTGTGGGATCAGTCCAGGTTCCTATTATCATGGATCTGCTGGCTGGATTTCCACTGGGATATTGGGATTGGAGATGGTTGTTGGGATGGAGAAATGGAGAATGGGGGTCAAGGTGAAGTGGCAGCTCCTGGTGTGGTGGATCCTGACCTGGATCCCAAATCCAGGCAACCTGGTTCATCAGGAGCCCCCTGGCTTCCCAATTTTCCCTGTTTATTGCAGACTGGTGGAAAAGTCATTCCAGTCTTCCCTTTTTTCTTCCCAAGAATTTTATTGGAATTTTTCATTTCTAAATGGGTTGTGGGGAAAAAAAAATCTTGGATTAATCACAGAATCATGGAATGGTTTGGGTTGGAAGGGGCCTTAAAACTCATCCCATTCCAACCCAACACCTTCCACTATCCCAGGCTGCTCCAAGCCCCATCCAGCCTGGCCTTGGACACTTCCAGGGATCCAGGGGCATCCTCCATGTGAGACATTTTAAATCTAAATTATTGGTCAGTATTTGTTTTCCCAGGAAAGGGCTGCTCTGGTATTATTTGGATATTTGGATGTAAATAATCCCGTCCGTGTCGCATTCCCTCAATTTGGGTTTTGTCTGCACTCCCATCTATTTATCAATGTGTGATCAGATTTTGATATTCAAACTTTCTCTGGAATACTCTCATGTTCCACTGGAATGAAGGGAATAGAACAGGGAAAGAGACTGTCGATGTTTGTTAATTTTTTTTTAATGGGAACTGGCTTATTCTTGGGAGGAAACAATTCCCTAGGAAAACAAGGCTGAATTTTTGAAGTCTCCCATGCACAGCTCATGGAATTCTGACTTCACAGAGATCCAACTGTGCTTCCCAGTTACCTGGAGCTCAGAATCCATGAGGTTCAGAATCCATCTTCTGGAATGAGCTTGAATTTCTGCTGTAGGGTGGATTTACTCCTGTTTGTAGCTTTTCTACCACCTCTTCCATCCCTGCCTGGAATTAGTCCCTAAATCAGTCTTTTTCTCCTGAAAATCAGATATTAAACTCATCTCAGCTCCTCCTGACTTTAACTCCCAGAATCCAGAATTATTTAGATTGGGGCAGACCTTAACATCGTCTCATTCCAAGCACCATGCCATGGGCAAGGACACCTTTTCCCTGTGGGATATTTTCCCTAAAATCATTTTTCCCACTGCTTCCTGCTGTGCCTTTCCAGTACTTCCAGCACTTTCTAGGCTGCTGCTTCTCCCAGACACCATTCCAAGCTCTCCCAAGGCTCCTGCTTTATTTGTAGGAGGGGTCATCCCAGCCTCCATCTCCTGGAGCTTTTGGAGGAGCTCTAATAAAGCCTCAAGGGGGGTGGTCTCATTTTTCTATCTTGTTTTCCTTCTTGGAGCAGTGTTTAAAGGAATTTTGGGATCTCTGTGGTGCCCATGGAGATCAAAATGAGTGGAAAGGTCAACACCAACCTTCTCATTCCTGCTCCTGCCTGGAGGGAGTTGTCTCCCATGGGAAAGGCTGTGGGCTCTAATTTGTTGCTTTGGGAAAACGCTGGGAGGGTTGTTAGGAAAAGAAAAGGGAAAATGTGATTATGGAAATGCTGGGAACTTGGGAAAGAAAGGAGAGAAGAAATTTTACTGTGGCAGGGCTTAGCTTGGCTGGGCACGACACTGAGGAGGGCCAAAGGTTTTGTGGATTTTGGAGAAGTTTATATGGAATTGTTGGTGTTGGAAAAGAGCTCCAAGATCAGAGTCCCAGCTGTGCCCAATGCCCACCCTGTCCCCAGCCCAGAGCTCTGAGTGCCACCTCCAGGAATTCCTGGGACACCTCCAGGGATGGGCACTCCAACCCTCCCTGGGCAGTGCCAAGGCCTGAGCCCCCTTTCCATGGGGAAATTCCTGCTGTGCCCACCCTGAGCCTGCCCTGGCCCAGCCTGAGGCCGTTCCCTCTCCTCCTGTCCCTGTTCCCTGGAGCAGAGCCCGACCCCCCGGCTGTCCCCTCCTGCCAGGAGCTGTGCAGAGCCACAAGGGCCCCCTGAGCCTCCTTTGCTCCAGGCTGAGCCCCTTCCCAGCTCCCTCAGGGATTCTCCAGCCCCTTCCCAGCTCCGTTCCCTTCCCTGGATATGCTCCAGCCCCTCCAGGTCTCTCTTCTCATGAGGTGTCCACAACTGGACCCAGCACTTGATGTCCCTCACCAGTGCCCAGCACAGGGGACAATCCCAAGTCTGGTCCTGCTCCCACACAATTCCTGATCTATCCCAGGTGCCTTTGGCCTTCTTGACCACCTGGGCTCATAGGTCTTGTGTATCTCCTTTCCCAAAGGATTTTGGAGAAACTGGGGATGGATGAGGGAGTGTGGAATGCTTTTTGAAGCTTCTGGGATGTCTCTGGAGGTCCTGAGGTCACTGTAAAAGCTGAAAACAGAATTTTTTGCACAGCTTGACTTTGTCTTGTGCACGGAACACGTGCAACCCTCCGTCCTTCCCTGCTGTGCTTGGCTTGCTTTCCTGAGGAGGGTGAAAATGAGGGAATTGCTTCCCAGAGAAGCCCTGATGGGAGGCAGTGGGAGCAACTTCCGTAGATCCTGCGCCTTCAATCATCTGGCTCCTCGTTCTTCTGCTCCCTTATTGAAATTTTAAATAAGGTTTAAACATTCTGGGGTGAGCTCAGATTTGCTGTTAGGATTGTAGGAAATGCCTGGAATGAGCATTCCCATTTCCTCTGGGAGGGTTTAGACCTGTAGCCAGCAGCTGGTCCTGTAAAAGGCTCATGGAAGAGCAGGAACCTTTCTCCACCTCAGCCTGGCTGTGGTGCTCCTCTTTTCCCAGTTTGTTTCTGTGCTGATGGGAACCGTTCCCTGGAGAATGTGGAATTCCAGCACCCTAGGAGCTGTGCTTTATTCCTAGTGCAGGTTCTGTGGGATGTCACCACCATCCAAAATTCCAGACCTGAGCTGGGAATGCTGAACAAGAACAGTAAATTTTCATATTTAACCTGCCTGAAAATCCCAACTGCTGCAGGAACCTCTGGGTGATGATCCCAGTGATGAATTCTCCCCATTCCTCCACCGTTCCAGAACTTCTCAGACCAAGAGCCATTCCCTGCCTCATTTTTAGAGCTGATTTATCTTTGAGGGCATCAAAAGGTTCTAAATGAGCTGAAATTGTCATTTTCTGGCTTTGAGGCTGCTTTGCTGGTCCTGAGAGGGCTTTAAGGTGGGAAGAGAATAAAGAACAGCCAAAACCCCTCAGCCACATGTGGCTGGTGTTCAGCAGAAGTGAAAATTGAGTCTGAACTCAGCTGCAGGAGCCACTTGTGTGACAAAAATGACCTCAGTGAGAGCTGTTTGGGTGACAGACATGAAAAGGTCATCGTAAAAATAGAGATGATTGTGTTATTCTTCTGGGGAAAAAAAATATAATTCCTGAGAAAGTTAAGGAAAATATCAGCTGGAAATGTTGGTTTGTTGGTTTTCTCTGAGGCTTCCCAGAGCTTTGAATGGAAGCAGGAGCTGGGCTGTGACACACAGGAAGTTCTGCTAGTGATTGAGAGCCTGGGGGTTAGCAAGATGTGGATTTTGGGGTGGAAAGATCATTTTTAACTGGGATGACAGGAATGTGGGAAGTTTCTGGGATCTCAGCTCTTAATGGTCTTCCCACCTCAAAGCCCAGGTGGTCCCAGAGTTTCTGGAGTTTCATCCTTGGAGATCCTGTGTCCAGCTCTGGGATCAGCAGGACAGGAGAGACCTGGGTCTCCTGGATCTGGTCCAGAGGAGGTGTGTGAGGATGAGGAAGGGCTGGAGCATCTCCGTGCCCAGGAGAGCCTGAGGGAGCTGGGGCTGCTCAGCCTGGAGAGGAGCCCCAGCTGAGAGGGGCCTCAGCCCTGGCTGTCCCTGAGTGTCCCTGTCTGTCCCTCTGTGTCCCAGTCTGTCCTTGTGTGCACAAGGTCAGAGCAGGCCCAGGCTCTGCTCCAGGCCCAGCAATGGCCCCAGAGCTACAGGCAGGGATTGATCCCAGGAATTCCCAGGCACAGGAGGCAGAACTCCTGCCCTGGGCAGTGCCCAGCCCTGAGCAGAGCCCAGAGAGGGGCTGGAGTCTCCTCCCTGGGATATTCCAGAGCCACATGGACACAGTGCTGTGCCCTGAGCAGGGACTGGCACCAGTGACCCTCTGTGGCCCCTTCCAGCCTGATCCATCCTGGGATTCTGTGCCCCTCCAGAACCATCAGTACAAAACATGATCCTATCAAACCAGGTTATCACTGGAATGCAGTTCCCAGAAACCTCCTTGGCTATCAGCACCTCCAGACTGATTTGGTTTCCCAGTAAATTACACCCAAACCCTTCAGGAGAGATGTTCACCGATCGACATCTCCATCTTTATCCCAAGACTGGGAAGGGAATTCCAAGACCCCACCAAAAATCTTGGAATATTCCAGGACTCAAATGAAGCTTCCTGTGCCTCACATCTCCAAGAATTCCTTTCACTCAAAACCTGAGTCTGCTTGGTCCAGGTGCTGTCCAGAGGTGCCTCCAGCCTCAATCATTCTCTGGATCAAGGGATTATTCCACACTTGAATGGAAAGTCCCCTATATTTCCATCCACCTTCTTGGCCTTCTTCCCCCCTAATCCCCATCCTGCCACCCAAAGTGGGAAGCACTCGGATGAAATTTTGGAATGTGTCCCATGGAGAGGGTCTGTTGGAATGGCTGCCACAAAGATCTGAGCCGAAAGAAACAAAGCCCAAAGCTGTGCCAAAGGCGGTGCCAGAGCTGCGGGAACACAAAACACGAGCGATGGAGGAAAAAAAGGGGAAAATCAAAATCTTGGATAGTGGTGTAAATTAAATTAGGAGGTGGAAATAAGCAATTAAAAGGGGATGGAAACATGGATTTTGTGTGCCAGAAAGTAACAAAATATTTTTTAAAAGCTGTTGTGTGAGTTCCAGCCCCTTGGAAAGTACGAAGCTCTTGGGTTTTGGGCAACTGATTGATTTGCTGTGTGAAAAACAGAATTTAAGCTGCAGCTTTATATTTTATCACCATTTAAAAAACACTGAAAGTGCTTGGAAGGGGTTACAAGGAAAAGTTGTGGATGTTCCCTGGCAGTGCCCAAGGCCAGGTTGGATGGGGCTCGGAGCAGCCTGGGACAGTGGAAGGTGTGCCTGCCCATGGCAGGGGTGGAATGGGATGGGATTTAAGGTCCCTTCCAGCTCAAACCATTCCATGATTTTGTGCAGGTTTAACCAATTAAAGGCAGCTGGATGTCTGTGCTGGATGGAGCAGTCTTGGATCTGGGAGAAGAAATGGAGAACATTGTCCTTGATTTTCCTGTAGCTTCCTCTCCTTTCCCTCTCCTTTCCCCAGCAAAACAGCCCAAGCAGATCTTGGATTGCAGGGAATTTTCCTCCATGGTAGTTTCTGGTTTGAGGTTGGTTGTGTGCTTGGAATTTTCCTTTTTGGCAAAGCTGGCTCTTCTTTGGAGATACTGAAGCTTGGAAGTGATGCTAAGAATTGACTCAGTGTTTGAGGAATTATTTGGGAATGTTCAGCCTGGAGAAGTTTTGGGGTGGCCCCATTGTGGCCTTCCAGGACCTGAAGGAGCTGTGGGAAAGGAGGAGAAAGACTTTGGACAAGGGATGGAGGGACAAAACAGAGGGAGTGGCTTCAAACTGACAGAAAGGAGGTCTAGATGGGATATTGGGGAGGAATTCCTGGCTGGGAGGGTGGGGAGGGGCTGGAAAAATTCCCAGAGCAGCTGTGGCTGCCCCTGGATCCCTGGCAGTGTCCAAGGCCAGGTTGGACACTGGGGCTTGGAGCAGCCTGGGACAGTGGGAGGTGTCCCAGAGCAGCTCCTCTGGACCTCCTGTGAGGACCTCACCTCCCTTGTCATCGTGGGCCACTTGGTTGTCCCTAAAAACTTGGGAATTGTCAATTCCAACCTTGCTTTTGAAGGAAAACTGGGAGTGGTTGTTATCCCAGGGTATTTTCTAGGGAGATTCCACAGTGGATCCCTTGCCTATGCTCACCCCTGAGCAGCAGAAGTGGCAGATTTTGGGATCACCAGCCAGGAGCAGTTTGAGCCCATCCCTTCTCTCCAAAGCCATTAATTTTAAATAAATACCATTAATTGCATCATTAATTACATCACCAAATATCCCCAAAATGGATCAACTTCCAGCCAAATCCACATGGAAAACTTCCCTGGGAATTGCGTGAAAACTACATCAGAACAGGCAGCCCTGCACCCCAGCAATTGTATCCCTTTCTAAGCAGGAAAATCAGGAATATTTTGGGAATTTGGGCTATAAATAGATGTTATGTAAGGTCAGGATGACGTTCCCATCTCCATTCACCTTTTGGCTTTGCTCAGCAGCTGCTCTGGTGCATCTGTGGTGCTGCTGGGCTTTGGAGACGTCCCTGGGAATTTAAGTCAGGCCTAAACTTCCTAAAAAAATTCCTGATGGTCAAATGGTGGAAGGAATGTGGGAAAAAAAAACTTCATCCAGTTTAAGTGATCCAAAATAATTCCTGAAATGTGGGAGAGCTCCATGGGATCTGGTGGTTCTTGGCAGCTGTCAGCAAATCTCTATTTTATTCCTTAGTTATTTGCTCACTTTGTTCCTTCTTATCCATTAAAAATTTGTGATTTTATAGGAAAATCTGGATTTATTTTGGTTTTTAAGGAACCTTTGTGGTCAGGACTGCCTAAAATCAGGCTGCTAATGAGCCACCCTAATGAACCCCTTCCAGCTCCAGATAGTCCATGGATTTATGACCTGAAGATGTGGATGTGATGGATAAATATCCAGTCCTGGAGCTCTCCAGAGGGAATATTGCAGCCTGGAATTGAAAGAAAGCTGGAAAAGCCTTTGGAGCTCCAACTCAGGACCCTTTTCCATCCATCTTCCATCTTCCTGAGTGGTTCTTCTCAGGATCATGAGGAATTTCATTCCTATGAAATCTTTTCCTCGTTTTTTTTTTTTTTTTTTTTTTTTTTTTGTGACCCTCAGGAATCCTCTTGGGAGAAGTGAGAAATAATTTTATAATTTCTGAATATTTATGTAGATTTCAGTATTTAAAGGGGCTTAAAAAATGGGATTGGCTTTTCCCAGGGACATGGAGTGATAGGAAAAGGATTCCTACTGCCAGAGGATGGGGTTAGGTGGGATTTTGGGAAGGAATTCCTGGCTGAGAGGGTGTGGAGGCCCTGGAACAGAATTCCCAGAGAAGAGCTGGGAAAGGACCTGTTTTCCTCTGGAATTCTCCTCAGTTCAGAGCCAGGAAAGGACTTGTTTTCCTCTGAAATTCTCAGAGCCAGGGAAGGACCCGTTTTTCTCTGAAATTCTCCTCCTCTCAGAGACAGGAAAGGACTTGTTTTCCTCTGGAATTCTCAGAGCCAAGAAAGGACCTGTTTTGCTCTGGAATTCTCCTCATCCAAAGGGAGATAACAACTTCTGAGCTCAGTGCCCTGCAGCCCCTTTGGGATGTCAGGGTTCATAAGTGTCCCTGGAATCCGTACCTGCAGAGCCGAGCTAAAAATAGGGAATGTCGTGTGCTGCCTCTCGGGCTCGGAGACAGGGCTGGAAAACAGGCTGGGAATTTTCCTCCTTGGTGGGGCTTTTTTTATCCAGGGCTGAGCAGCTCTGCTCGTGTTTAGGGAGAGCTGGAAAGGAAAATAATGGATATTGAGGGGAAGTTTTCATGTTTGGAGAAATATGGGGTAAAGGAGAGGGAGGGCGATGGAGAGAAATTCAGGAATGTTGGGGAGAGGGTAAGAAAAGAAGCCTTGGGGTGTTATCTATGAGGAGCTGTAGGAATAAATAGGGAGTAGATAATGGAATCTTGGGATGGGTTGGGTTGGAAGGGACCTTAAATTTCATCTCATCCCACCAGGAAAACCTTCCGTTATCCCAGGTTGCTCCAAGCCCTGTCCATGGACATTTCCAGGGATTGGGCAGCCATGTTTATCCATATTTCTAGAAAATTTTCATGGATTCATCCACTCTGTCCCTCCATGCTCTTTTCCACTTGAATTCCCAGGTAGCCCTTGGCTTTGTTTCCTGGATTTTCCTCTCGTTAGGAGTGGGTTTATGGAATTCCCATGGATGGGAATGTTGCTTTGGGGATTATTTTGAGGGATTTAGAGGGAGGAAGGATTCCCTCATCCTTTCTTTTTATCCAGGGAATTTTCCAAGAGCATTTCTTGATGCTATCCAAGAGAAATGAAATATAAAATATATTAAGATAATCAGTAGATTAAGATAAATCCTAATTAAGTACCTAATTAATAGCAAGGGGCAGGGAAACCTTGGAATGTGGTGGTTGCCAAGGCTGGATCAGGAGCACCACAGAAAAAACCTGGGAATTTGCTCAGGGTGCTCATCATCTCCTACGTATCAGGAAAATCTCTGGAATTCTGGATAATGCCAGGTGAGGGATGCTCCAGGGATGTCTCAGTCCATTGGAGTGGTGATGGATTAGGAGAGACCTCTGGCAATTAATTGTTGAGGGATGTGGGATGTTTAATTAGCACAGAATTCCGTAATTTATGATTTCAGCATGTACTTAATCATGCACATCCTGTTGGTCCAGTGCTCCAGAGGCTCAGCGGATTTAGGGAATAGAGATATCCCAGATTTGATTGGAAAAGTGATGAATTCCAGCAGAACTGAGTGGTTTTCCCTCTCCTGTGCAGGAATCTGAACCTCAATATTTACCAAGCTGCGAAAAAAAACTCTTTTCCCTCTCTTAGTCTTTGGGATCATCCCAAATACCAGCTGCTAATTTTCCACTATTCCAAATCTCCTGGAAAAGACCATTAATAGCTCAAATTTCCCAATGTTTTGTTTCCCACTGACTCCCTCACAAACACTGATTGGAAAAGATGGGTTTTTTTAGGGTATATTGGGAGAAAATTCCTTTTCTGGCACTGATTGTTTAATCCAGAGCTAAAACTCTACCCAGTTCTGGCGGGGTCATTATTTCACCTCAGATATTCCCAATCCAAAGTCGTCCCTCCATTGTCCTGGGCTTCAAATCCTGGGAGGATTTTGTGCAAATACGGGAAAATGCAGGGGTGAGAACAAGAAAAAATGGCTGCGGTTCTTTTTGGGAGCTGCTGAGGAGTTTGTTCTTCTCAGGAGGAATTTTTGTATGGATTTGTCAAGGATTGGAAAGGGTGGATCCCCATCCTTGGAGGTGTCCAAGGAATGATTGGATGTGGTTGGGTGACAAGGTGGGGATTGGGCATAGCTTGGACTCGGTGGTCGTGGCGGGCTTTTCCAACCTCAGTAATCCTGGAATTCTCTCGTTAAAGCACACGAGGAGAGGAGCTTCCTTGGTCTGGCTCCAGGATCGTGGAATTTTCAGGCATGGGCAACATGGACTTTACAGGGTTTGTGCAGGCTGGGAATTATGGGAAATGCTGAGGGAATCATGGAATTGTTGAGGTTGGAAAACCCTCTGAGATCATCGAGTCCAACCATTCCCAGCACTGCCAGGGCCAGCCCTGCCGCCTGTACCCGAATGCCACATCCACAGGGATTTAAATCCCTCCAGGAATGGGGACTCCATCCCTGCCCAGGACAGCCCATTCCAAAATGGATTGTGGATCTCGTGGAAGAATTAAAACAGAGCCTGACTTGGCCTTTAAGGAGAAAATTCCTCAAAGGAGCAGCAGGAATGGCAAAATCTGCTGGATTTTCCTGCTGTGTTATTTTCGCCAGAGAATCCAGAGATTTATAAAAAAACAAGGAAAAAAGCCAAAAAACCTCCCATTTAAATGAACTGAATGGAACTTTTCTCCCTGGGGAATTACAAGTTTTAGAGCCCAAATGTTCTGTTCCTGTGTTATCTTTTCAAGTACCTTGGAGCCACCACGGAATGTCATCAGCCCTCAAGGGAAAATCAGGAATAACATGGAACAGAGCTGGTAGGAACAACAGACAAGTGATAATCTTATAAATCCTGATAAAGCTGTTTTTTCCCTGGAAACTCCAGGATGTTTTTGTCTGTAGAGTTCAACCTCAGGAATATTAAAAAGATATTTGATATTAAAAATAATTTAAATAATAACAGTAAGGTGCCCACAGGGTTTTTTTTTTCGCTTGGGATAAATGATTGCAATAATTATTTTATTTTTTTAAGGAAATGAGGAATTTCAGAAAGCAGGGATATGAAATTTCATATCAGGGCTTGATTTTTGTAGGTATAGATCCAAGTCATTCACTTTGGAGCAACTAAAAGGGGTCAATATTTAGGTTTTGTTAGGTTTAAACTGGCTCAGAGCATTCAGTGGGAATGGGGGTGGGTTTAAAATCCCATTTTCTGATGGTGCAGAACCATTAAAATTCCCAAATTTCTTGGCTGTGAGGGATTCTATAAATACTCAGGGATTATTTATCCATATAAAAGCTTGAGCTCAGATCTCTGCAGAAATACAGGACTACTTCTGGGTATGAACCATTGAGGTTTTTTTCCAGTCTCCAAAGAGGGTGAAGGTCTGAAAGAGTTTTTCAGTGGGAATGGAGTTGCTTCCAAGCTATCCGAGGTCAAACCTGCTGCTCAAAGTGCTGGTGGAAAATAGGGATCAGCTTTTATTCCTCAGAGAGGGATCTGCTCTCCTGGGTTTCCTGCCTGGAAGGGAAGTGACCCTTCCTGCAGAGCTGCCTCCAGCTCTGGATCCAACATCCAGGAGCATCTGGAGCTGCTGGAGTGATCCAGAGGAAGTCATGGAGCTGCTCTGGAGCCAGGCTGGGAGAGCTGGGAATGCTCCTCTGGAGAGGAGGAGGCTCCAGGGAGAGCTCAGAGCCCCTGGCAGGGCCTGAAGGGGCTCCAGGAGAGCTGGAGAGGGACTGGGGACAAGGGATGGAGGGACAGGACACAGGGAATGGCTCCCAGTGCCAGAGGGCAGGGATGGATGGGAGATTGGGAATTGGGAATTGCTGGCTGGGCTGGAATTGCCAGAGCAGCTGTGGCTGCCCCTGGATCCCTGGCAGTGCCCAAGGCCAGATTGGGCACTGGGGCTTGGAGCAGCCTGGGATACTGGAGATTGTCCTTGCCCATGGATGGGGGTGGGATGGGATGATCCCTAAAGCCCCTTCCAACCCAGAGCATCCCAGAATTCCATGATCCTGTGCCACTGGGTGGGAGTTGGCACACCGGAGTCTCCCTTGCTGATGCTGAGCCCTTTCTCCAGCTTGTCTGGTTCTTGGGAATTGCCTTGTTGTATTTATTAATATTTTATCCATTTATAAGCAATTATTGTTGCTTCCAAATCCATCCTCCAGGTGCTCCAACCAAATACAATTCCATGTGCACAACTTGTTGCCCTGGGAAGAGTAAATAATTCATTAAAAATTGAGAGTTTAAGTCTTTATTCTTTCCCCGTGTGGTCAAAGGGAGATAGTTTTTCACACCACTGGAATTATTCTTGATTTATGCCGGGAGCGCCCGGCTCAGTAATTCCTACAGATAAATTAATTGTGTGTGATATTCCCAAGCATCCAAACAAACATCTCGGTGATTAATTGGGATTTATAACTCAGTAAAACAATGGGAAGGTTCTGCTGTCTTTGTAGCTCCGGGATAAATCACCTCCAGGGTTTCGGGATGTTTTTTGTTTGGATCCTGTGGAAGCGGGATAAAACTGGCACAGCAGGGTTGGGATTTGGGATTGGGGTGGAAGCTGCTTTTTAAAAATGGAAGTTTGATGTGTATGTCAGGGGGAAAAAAAAACAGGAATGCCAGTTTATAAAAGTCAGGTGACGTTTTCCGTCTCCCCTGCCAACTGAGTGCGATCAGAGATGCTTTTCCATTATCCCTTGACTTTAAAGGGATGTAAATTTTCCTGTGGAATAACAATTACCTTTGGAAGGGTGACAAAATCCATCGCCATTGCCATGATGGATAATGGGAGCATCGGAGCAACAAGAGGAGAGGTGGTTTAGGGTCACCTGGAGGCACAGTGGGAGAGGCTCCAAGGAGCGCGAGCCAAGCGCCGCTGCCGGTGCCAGGTCGAGATGAATCCTTCAGGAAAACTGTCAGGTCCTGGCAGGTTGAGTGTCTGGATAGGGAGCAGCCTGGGAGGCTCCTTGCAGGACTCCCACGATGGAGAAGTTGGGGAGAAATGGAACCAGAGTGGTGGTTCTGAATTCCCGTGTGTTTTATTGCAGGCTGCTGTCTCGGGTAATTAATTTTATTAATTGATTAAATTCCAGCCTGGAGGTTGTTATCCTTCTCTCTCATGCCTATTCCTGTTACTGATGTGATATTTCAGGAGCTTGGATGATGAGCAGAAACGTTACCACTTTTATCCTGAGGTAATTTCATGAAATCATGGAATGGTTTGGGTTGGAAGGGACCTTAAATCCCATCCCATCCCACCCCCATCCATGACAGGGACACCTCCCACTGTCCCAGGCTGCTCCAAGCCCCAGTGTCCAACCTGGCCTTGGGCACTTCCAGGGATCCAGGGGCAGCCACAGCTGCTCTGGGAATTCCAGCCCAGCCAGGAATTGCCAATTCCCAATCTCCCATCCATCCCTGCCCTCTGGCACTGGGAGCCATTCCCTGTGTCCAACCAGTTGGTTATAGCTGGGATAAAGCAGAGGGAAATCCTTTTAGGATGCACCTCCTACATTGATTGGAGGCAGAAATCCTACTCCTGTTTTATTTTTCTATGGGAACTCTACCAACATGGACCATTTTTGGGAATTATTCATAATATTATTTAATTTTTAAATTTTGTTTGGAAATGTTTTGCCCTGTGCAAATCAGTGAACAAAAAGCTCCTGATTTTGGGAAAAAAATGTATTTTGAGTCAAGATGTCTCTCTTTGATTAAAAAGAAATTTCCTGATTTTAAGAAACATCATAATTTGTACAATTTGTAATGTTAATTTTCTTTCCTGGAAGCATCCCAGCATTTATCTTCATGTTGGGAGTGATGGGTTTGTCTGAAAATAATGAATTATCCAAGATTTTTGGTGGTGCACTTATGATAGAGGATTATCAGGGGTTGTCTAAAAGCATGGATGAAGTTGGGTGAGGAATTCACTTTTGTCCTGGTGAGGTCACACCTTGAGGGCTGTGTCCAGTTCTGGGTCCTTGTGGCAAGAAGGACCTAGAGGGGCTGGAGCATGTCCAGGGAAGGGAACGGAGCTGGGAAGGGGCTGAAGAATTCCTGAGGGAGCTGGGAAGGGGCTGGAGAGTTCCTGAGGGAGCTGGGAAGGGGCTGGAGAATTCCTGAGGGAGCTGGGAAGGGGCTGGAGAGTTCCTGAGGGAGCTGGGAAGGGGCTGGAGAGTTCCTGAGGGAGATGGGAAGGGTCTGAGCCTGGAGCAAAGGAGGCTCAGGGGGCCCTTGTGGCTCTGCACAGCTCCTGGCAGGAGGGGACAGCCGGGGGGGTCGGGCTCTGCTCCAGGGAACAGGGACAGGA
>WBNO01026499.1:172618-193196 GCA_013400575.1 Peucedramus taeniatus | reverse complement strand
TCTAATGCTTTGTCCCTTATAAAAATATCATAAGGGATATATTAATTATATTGGAAACATATATAAATATATATATATATTCACACACAGCCCCCAAAAGAACAATACAAATGTAAATACTAATCATCATAATGTTTGTACATAACACTTTTTAAAGTTTAAAAGAAAAAAAAGTGTTGCCACTACTAGAAAGAGAGTTCTTTTATTTGTTACACATATTTGGAGAAATTCTACTCAAGATATGAGACCACTAATTCAGTGCGAATATTTCAAAAACGAACTTTAAACTTATATTTCTTCCAAATAATGTTCATTGTCCTATTCCTTTTCTACCTAGATGTATTCTTACCTGAGCAATGAACTGAATAATCTTCACAAATATATTCAGAGGTGTGTCTCGTGGGACCACGCTGCGCGATCCTTTTGGGAAAAGTGCTGATACAATGCTCATGAGACGGCTACAAGAATTTAGAAGCAAAAAGAAATAAAAAAATAGCTTTTAAAAAAAGCTCCTTACAACAGCACAGATGTTACAGCTCAAATCTAGAAGAGTATGTGTGTGGAGCTACTGTAAAATAATACAGAAGCCTATACAGGTAGGACCACGTACAGGAAGCACAGCCCCAGCTATCACAGGCAACAGGATCATGGGTTACCTATGAACTGAAAAATATCCTGTTTTAAACCACTTCCTAATAGTCATGAGGAAGTCTGAATGACTATTCCAAATTCTCATTATACACAATTATAAAGAAAACCTTTTCATTTCCAGTCCATACTTAGTGATGGATACTTCATACCCAATCTGTTCTGTCACCATTAGAGCCTTTTAACTTTAATACATTTCCTGCTCATCTCTCTGCCTTCTTCTATCCCTGCAAAGACAATTCTAGACTCTATTCCTTCTTTCCATCAAAGTACTCAAGGGCTTTTGGTTTTATCTATTAAGACAAAATGTTTGGCCTCCTGTTTACTTGACTAAACCATCCCTGAGCTGGCTTCAAGCTCTCTTCTGATATCACTAGGTTGGAATAAAATTTCCATTATCAGTAGTTTAAAATACTTTGCATAATAAACTTACCTTTGAGTTACAGTGTTGCTTTCACATTTAATCCTAATAACATAAACCCACAATAACCTATACAAAGATTCCAGTGCAACTCGGGACATTTTGGGATCTTTATTCTGTAAAATAAATTTAGAAATACAGTTATTGTTGCCTGTGAGACAGTGACAAAATTCTATTATAATGTTTATTTACTTTTGAAAATAATTTTTTTAAACAATGAAAGCAGATGGGTTTAATACTGGCTACAAATTTTTGGTATTTTTTCATAAAAACAAGCCTGTATTGCATATTTCCTAACCTTAAATTTTTAATTAGTAATTCCAGCTCATTTTATACATCTCTCACTCTGAGGGCAGAACAGTAACTAAAAAGCAGATATTCCCCTTGAGATGAACACACCAAGAGTATATTGCTTTCAAGAACTTTTCTCAGAAGGCCACTGGTAACAAATACCTACTTCATAGCAAATCAATTTATAGTTTGTCTAAAACATTGGAGTAGCTGCTTTGGATCAGGCACAAGGTCTCATTCCATCACTCAGTCTGTGACAGCAGACAATAGCAGGTGCAGAAGAAAAGAATGCAAAACAGGGGAGGCACACAAAGATGCATCTCTGGGTGTGGCTTCAGACAATGCAGACACTCCCTGCAGGCTGTATTAGTGTTTGACCACTTTCAATGAATTTTTATTGTAACAATTATGCTACCATTTTTTGAATTAATATAAAATCTACCAGCACAATTCAGTTTAAATTATGTACTGGATGCAAAATGATTTTTGTCTTAAAATCATAACTGCTGTTATGAGTTTAGCTTTGCTCCTTCGAGCTCCTAAACTGTGTATAACAGTAAGTAAGTAAGTAACATTCTTTGTACCAGCTCCAGAAACCTCCTTTTCAAACAAGGATTCTTGGAGTACTTACAATCTAGAAGTGTCCAGCAAGATTCCTGGACCTGGCCATAAGTATAAACTTCTGAATATAATTAATTATTCCCAGTCGTAAATTTTTTAGGCATTATTCCAATTCAAACTAACAAACCCAAACAAAACCAACAAAAAAAATCAAAAACAGAACCCTAAAACCACACTTTCTCCATCTCCAGTGAAGTCTCTCTGTTTCAAGACATATCTATATGATGACTTGAACATAACTAATTTCATATTTTGTGCCACAAGCCAGTGAGTCAGAATAGCAGATGACTTTGTCCTTCCAGGACAAATGGAGTGCAAAATCACAAAGGGTGTAAGTGGAACTAAAACCACACTGTTCAAAAAGAGATGGTCTCATTCATGGTTCTCTCTCCCACAACCTCAATGATTCCTCTGCATTAATTCAAGCAGTAAGAAAGTCCAACTTGCACCCTTAAGCTGATCAAAATAACTTCATGTCCATGTCTGTGTAAAAAACTATATACATAAAGGAGAGTAATTTTGGTGACTTTAACACAGGTGGGTCCAGACTACTGGTTTTGGTAGCATCTTATTTTAAGAAAGGCTAAAAGCCTTTTTACAGAATCACAGAGGCAGAAGTGGTATTTCAAAGTAGGACAGACAAGTAACACACAAGACTGACTACCAGAATATTAGAGGGAATACCTTAACCCAGTTTATGTCAGTGATAATGATGCTCTACCTTCCCTTCACACATCAATGTGTGTTGCCATCACCTCTGAATTAGCACCTGTAACTAGGAAGTGGGTAAATTTAGGGACATGACCTGGACAAAATCTATCCAGTAAGAAGTTACACCTGTCCCTGGTTACTATTCACACTGATAAATGTCTCACTATTCAGTTAATTTACCTGCAGTGCTACTGTGAGGAAGAAGGAAACATAACTGTACCAGGGGGTGAGACTGTGATAGCTTTGATTCTAATCAGCTTAAACAGCAAAAAACCCCACAATATTATTACTCATTGTATTTAATTCACAGGCCAAAAATTACTGATTGTCAAACCAGATTGGGGTATTCACTGGTACAAGTGTTATCAAAGTCTATCTGAAATGCATCTGGAAATGAGTAATGCTTCAGTTTTCTAATTTCTGATATTCTACAGGGGAGCTTAATTTACAGGTCCAGAAGTAAACAAAAAAATTATTGTTGGCTTTCAATCATCTAATAAAAATGGTAGAGGTAGCAGATATTTTAATAATGTGTAAACAATGTTCCATCTGTTAGCATCTGTGTATCATCCAATAGAGCTACTTATGAGTAGTTAGGACAAAGTTTGCTTGTTATAAAGGAAAAAAAAAGACATATAAAGAGGCATTCAACTTTTAAAAGAGGAAATAAATTCTGCAGTATTTTTATTATTTAAGCATTGAAGATTTTCATAATCACTTCCTATAATGAAGAACTAAACAAATATGCTAGAAGAAAATTACTTTTGGGGTCTGAATTACAACACTGCATGTACACCTGGTGTTAAGATGTCAGTATTTATTTTCTCTTAAACATTAGAGCAACTAAAATAAGGAATAGATGGCTATGTAATTCAACAACCTGGCAGAATTTTAGTCTTTTTAAAATGATGTCTGTCAGATTTTAAAGTACTCTATATGTTTTTTTTTAAACATAGTTTTGTTTTAAATCCTAAAACTTTTTAACTTAAATAATGGTATCAGCAAACTATGGAAAAGTTGTCAGGAACAGTATCTGTTACAAAACCAAAAACGTAAGAGCAAATTACGGTGGTTTTATATGACACATTAAAATGAATCAATGAAACAAATCTCAATGATGGCAAGAAACAAAATAGCATTTTTTCCATGTTAGTCAAATGTAGTCACTTACTGAAGAAAGTACTTTTTAATACTGATGTTAAACTTTTCTTCTGTTCTGAACTAAAACAATTTCTACTTTTTAAAACCTGCAAAACCAACAGTGTAAAAGTCTTTCAAGTTAGTGCACTGCAAGTTGTTACAGTAAATCAGTTTCACATTTTTTTATTGTGAAAATGTTTTCAGTTTTCCCACATGCAAGACACTTTTTGAAATGAAGTAACAGAAAAACCCATACATCTGAATAGGTAGTTACTTCCAGAGGAAACATGCACTGCTGTTCAGGGAAATCAGCTGTGATATTAAAAATCAATCTCACAAAGCCACATTTTCACCCCCATGGAAAAACTAGTATTAGACAATTTTCTGATCTTTCTCCTTTACTCCCTGGCAAGAGAAAAACATCTTAGAAACATTTGCTTTGCTTAGTCCTATTGCCTCTTAAAAGTATTAACAGCAATTTTACAAAGAAAGGAAAGCACAAAATACAACAAATAACATTAAAAAACCAAAACAAAAGCATTTACATGAGACAAAGCAACATTTCACTGAGTTACAACAACATATTAACTCACCTGCAGTGTTTCTATTTGTTTTCTGATACTGTTGTTAGATGGCATCTAAATAAAGCAATGTGAGACAGCAAAACATAACAAACATGAGAATGGAAGGCACATGCATGTTAGATGAAAAAAAGCTCAAAACCAACAGATAGCTGTCTAGCAAGGACTCTATTCAGTAGAAATAAAGGGTTTGCTATAGTGGCAGAAAACCTTCCTTCAACTTTCAAGGTTTTGTGGTAACAGTCACTATAGGTAAACTGTGAGAAAAAAAAATACTCTTTTTCCAGCAAACAGTGGTGCAGAATGACAGACACTGTTCTCTCCCATTTCTCCAGCTTTTAAAAATGTTCCTTCCTCCCTCCAGAAGAGGTAGTAAAGATACCACAACTCAGATTCATCCAAGAATTTATCAACTTTCTGACAAACTTGCTAGAATTAGTCTGTGTAAATCCCAGTCAAAAAAAGTAAGCAAAGTGTTTTACAATACTGACCCAGCTTTACTGTCTGCTGAATAAATTCAGAATTTTGCCTACACTACAGTGTGTAAAAAAAATGCCTGCTGGGCTCAGTGCTGAAAGAGCATCCCAACAGATTTGTGGGACAAAGCCAACTATATATATACCAGAAAAAAAAACAACCCTTTCATACACTCCTGGTTTTAACTGACTCTTACAGCTCATTGATGTGGTATTTGCATTGGTCCAGACCTCTAGGTATCCTCCTTTCAGCAAGGCTAGGATGCTCCCCCCACACACTAAGCCTGATTTGAGGAAAACTAAAGGCAATGTACACTAAAACCCAGCACAGAGAGTTTACAAAGACAATAAATACTGCCAGGTTAGGATTCAGAGCACTCTCAGGAACATTATCAAATTTAAGATAGCACCAGAAGGTAAGGCAGGGTATGAACAAACTGCATCAGGTACTGTGGGGTCGCTGCAAAGGTGTGAGCTTTCACACCATGGCAAATGGGAAATGGCTCGTTTCAGTCACCAATGTGTGACATGGTGTTCATGGCTAAGTAGGAGTTTGTACTGTGCAGTCACCAGGGAACAAAGAGAGCACCATGAATCCATGACCTACATTACTTCTTGGTGACTTGCTAGCATGCCTGTACTCTTCATAGGATATCCCTGTGACAGACTCTAAGTGTTATCATTATTTCAATTCCTAATTTATTAATTTCAACAAATATAGCAGGGGTAGATGAATCCTATTAGTGCTCTAAGTATTTCCTAGTAACTCTCAAAATTACTTTATTAATAACAAGGACACTAGAGGCAATGGATTCGGAATTTCTTATTTCATTTTACATATTTAAGTAACTCCAAATAAAATAATTTTAGTCATTAGAAAATCAGGAAACAAAATGGGGAAGGGAAATCCAAAAGACCAAACTGTTGTGAAATTCAGGTTTATAAATTAATGAGATTACTTATTACAGAGTGCATGCATTTAATTAGCTTCAGAAACAAAGGAACACATTAATTCATAAGAAACATGAGGACAGTGTGGGTGTGTTTTTCAAGATTAAGCTCAACAAAGTTTCTGAACAAGGCAGGCACCCAAAAAACTTGATAGTATTTGGTGTGCCAAATTAAACCAAGCCATAAAATATCCTAAGGAACTCATTGATGGCATAGCATCATAACACTGCAAATTCTGAATTGCAGAAATTCGTATGTGGAATTTCTGCTGAATAGAGCCTTACAGTAAATGTGTTAAGCTGTTAGTGGTTAAAAATCTAAGTAAAATATAAAATGCATGCTCAGCAAATACCAGTTAAACTCACTGGCATTTATAGTTTTAATACATCCATTACCAGCAATGGACATTATGCCAGAAAAAGGCAACTCCTAGACTGTAAGGAGTTTTTTTTAAAAGCTTTAAAAACAAAAGCACAAGCAGCCTCCATAAGCAAAATAAACCACAAAACAAAAATCAAGGCAAATATTGCAAAAGAACTGCATTATGTTAGATGAAAAATATACAGAACCCAACAAGCAACAGAAAGGTGTGAAAGATGTAAGAACAAAATGACCCAAAACAATCCAAGCAGCTAAACCATTTTCCTTTTGACTTCATGCTGGTTTACATATTTTACAAATAAGCTTCATAACTGTCACTCATAGCTAACCAGAATCAGCGTTGTGAAGGAGGATCAAAGAATTTATTAACATTTTCAAAATCAATACATTAGGCAAAATCATGAATTATGTTAATCATAATCAAGGAAAGAACATGTACAATTGCTACAAGAAAGTGACTAATTTATAAGTATCTTGATGTCTTTATCAACCAATTGATGGTTACAATGATATCAACAGAAGGCTCAAGTTAAAGGGACACTGTAATGGGTTTTTTAAAATTTGTATCACAGGATGTAGATATATCTTTTCCAGTCTCACAGTTCATTTTCTATTCCTTCAATAAGTGAACAAGATTGTACTTCCTATACATTCTACTTAGAAGAGCAGAAAAGTCACTTATTTTCTCATATATAATTTGCACATAAAGAAATATGGTTTGTATTTTCTCTGGCCTTAATAGCCCTTATTAGCAGATACTTCTGCAGATTTTACTCAATAAAAATGATAATACCCAAGGGGACCACACTTATTTCCAACATGATACAGCATCACAAAAACTTACTACTAAGTTTAATACAGAGATTCGAAACATTTCTTTTTAGAAAAATATTTCAGTGTCCTTTTAAACAGCCAAATATTACTCATTGTTTATTTGGCTTAAGAATGCTAAGAACATATTGTAATAAATGCTAGTGATTTGCAACAGTTCCTTAATTAAAGAGGATTCTTACCTTCAGATGTGACAAACAGTTCTGCAGGAAAACGTGCCAGTTATTTAAAAAAAACTGTTTCTGACTGACACACAACAGGCAGGTGATCAATGGATACAAAGCCTATGAGTAGGGGGGAAAAAGAATTGATCAAATTGCTCTTTGCAGACCTCCTAAGTGTTGCACATTGAGAATGAGACACAGTTGGTTGCTGCTTCTCACTCTCACAGTTTTGGCCCTGCATGGCAGCCTCTCCCCTGCACCGGGACACTCGTGCCAGGCACAGTGCCCTGGGTAACTCCTGAGTGCTCTAAGAGCTCAAGGGGTCAGACTGGGGTGAAGCTCATCCCCCAGCAAGGCCTGATCTCAAACAAGGACTGAGAGCAGTCTGACTCTTCCATACAATGTTCAATGTGCATTGTGCGTTCCCTGCAATCACAAGACTCAATTCATGTAGTTCTACATGCTGGGCAGGTGAACTGCCTCCAAGAATATTCAGGAAAAACATCAACTCAGGAAAAACTCAGATAGACTTTAAGTTGTCAGAAATGCTACTTCTACTCAAGATCTACTTTTAGTGAGAAAAGTGAAATGAACCACAATATAATTTATTTTAAATCTGTGAGTATGCAGAGAATGATTTAGCAAGATAAGATTTGTTTAAGTACCACATACTTTTAACACATAACGGTGATTAGTACCAAATCTGACTGCAGTTTTTCTTGTTATGAAGCAAAACTAAAGGATGAGTAGGTAAACAGTACACTTGATACAATGATTCTAACTTCATAAATAAAATGACATTTTGAATACTAATATCAACCACTTCATGTTATTCTTACATAAGGAGATTAGCCAATACAATGATATATGCTTTATATGTGCAGAATACTAGAAAATAAGGTTTGTCCATAACATGAAAGTGAGAATAAAACATTTTAAATTCACTTGCATTTACTGAATGTGGCAACTGAAATACAAAAATTAGCTCTACATTTTCAGCAAAGTGAAGTGAATTGACTTGAAACATGGCTGCCATAGTCATCAAAAATAACCAAATACTGCAAAAAAAAAAGAGATAATTAAAAAATACCGTAAAAAGAAAAACAATGTGTGTGAAGAGAGGAGAGAACCAGGCAGAGCAGGGCTGTTTAGAGGCTGCTATTTTACTGAAAAAGTCTTGTCTGACATTTGCATCTTTTAATTAACTGCAATTTAAATATATTCAGACTCCCTGAATGCAGGTTTTTTACTAAAAAGACATTAGATTCAATAACTCTGCTAAAACCCACTAAAGTAATTGAAAACAAGCACTGATATCAAGACAATCTCACATGTGAGATAAGAGCACATATCTGCACAAATAAACAGAGCAAAATTAGAACAAATGCACATACACTGTGGGAATTTAATTATACTGAGATGTTAAGATTTAAATTAATATGGCTTGATAAGCATTTCCTCATATAATGTACTAGCTTAAGAGCCTAAGATGAGCAAAATGGAGAACTTGAAATATTTCTTTAAAATACCAGTGAGTGCTTCTTTCTTGAACTCAATTCAAAGGTAGTCTGATAAAGCATCTCCACAAAATTTTTCAAACATGGCACATTCACTTCATTTTTAACAGCCTATTAAAAAAAAAAAAAAAACAAACCAGAAATTAATGGGCTTAAAAATTTACACAGAAGACAATTTAAATATACGTTAAGATGTCTATGAATTCCAAACCATTCAAAAGTTAAATTTCACATTAGGAAGGTATTTGAGTGTATTTATCTGAAATATAAACAGAAGCATAAGAAATCATGCCATACACTACAACCATATGGTTAAAATTAACAATTAAAGCAAACACACAAAAACCTCCACTCCAACAAAACAGTCCACTAAAATAAACTGTTTTAGGAATGTGGTCTCTATTCCATACTTAAAGAAGAAAATCAACTAACAAATGAAAATGACATTGAAGATCTTCATATGCATATTTACATTTACTCAAAAAATTAGTATATTTAACTTTCACAGTTCCCCTCTTAACTGCTCCTGTTTTCTTCTTTATTTCAATACTGAAAACTGGAAAGTAAAGAAATAATCCACAGGATTACCAGTCATCCAATCATGCAAATTGTCTTTGCTCAGCTTTCAGAATTAATGAAACACACATGGAGCCCTACACCCTTCTGACCCTCTCTGTTCTTGCATACAGAATAGGTTTCCTCCCACAAGCCAGGCAGCTACCACCTTTATTAAAACCTCTGCAAGCCTCTTAGGCTTCTCTTTGGATCCCCAGGATGATCTATTAAACACTATTCTCAACCTACTGTTTTAAGCTGTTTCTGCTTTATTTGTCAAATTGAAGGGTGGGGTGTTGGAGACTGAAATGGCTTTTTTGGAATAGGTCCTCTGTACATATAATTTCCTTACAATGTAAGATAATTTTTGTTATTTTTATTATTTATAGTTATTAATATTACATAAACATTATATCTACTAACACTATGTAAAGAAAAATCATGTCCATCTTGCTAAGAATACTCTAAGATCTTCCTGATGTAGAAGCATAAAAATAGCATGTATCTCTGTAATGTGTACAGACCCACGAAGAAAGAACTGAGAAAGTAGTTATGATTTAAATCACTTCCTATGTACCAAATTATTTATCTTTTTCTATTCTTAGGCTGTAGGTTGATTAGTACTCTGCTAGCTCCACATGAGAAATCAGTCAGTTGCTGTCACCACCGCATTGTTGCTTTGGGATATAACCTTAGGCTTTCAGAGCAGCCCTAACTTCCCCGCTATAAAATATGCTGTGATTCATCATACCTGCAGGGTCCAAATCATATCAGGTTTCTTAAAATGCCTGAATGACTAAGCAAGAGAATGACAGTAGAGAAGTCTCAATGCTGAAACCCAACAGCTTCCTCACTTGAGCGATTTTCTGTATCCAAGATACAGAAAAATCTACATTCAATTCCTTCAGCTGTATCAAAAATATTCAAACTTGCATCTCACATCTTCCCAGAGAATGACTAACCTGCTCAACTGCACCTCAGCCTGGGAGTGAGCTCTTCGTTTCTATTTAAGAAGCTCCATTTGTATGAAATGATTAGAGACCCAGTGAGTCAGAAGGAAAGATCAAGCCTCCCTCCCCAACTGTCTGAAGCGCTGATTCAGGCTGTGCTTGCAGGAAGGGATCACACACCACCACAAGTGCTCGGCACAGCCGGTGCTCGTGCCTCCACCCTTGCCAGCGGATAGTCCCAGCTCCCAAGTGCTGCTTCTTCCTCCTTATTTCAAGGGCAGTTTTTACCACGTTTATGATTCTGCAAACTAATACTTGCATTTACCTAAATGCTAAGTAGTTTGACTTGGCACTCCCATTCCAACTGCTAAGCAACTATGGAATTCAAATTGACAAAATGTGTTCACTCTTTAATAGGAAAGAAATTCTTCTGTTCTTCTCTAGAAGAGTGTAAGCATGCCTGGGTAAAACCAAAACTTCTTCCCATAAACAGTTACTATTAGAAGCACCTCTTTCTAGTTATGTCTTATGAAAAAAGATTGTCTCCTCTGTAATTTAAAAATAATTTAAAAAAACCAAACCCCCAAGAATACCAACCAACAACAGCCAAACAAAAAACATCACAAACACACAGAAAACCCACAAAACCCCCCAAAAAACACAAACCAAACAAAACAAAAACCCCTCTCAAAAAACCCAGACTGAGACCACAGAAAGGGAAGAAGCATTTTCCCAGGGCAAGGTAAACCATTTAAAAGAGGATGAAGAGCTCAGAGAGAGTTATCTTTCTTCCCCTATGATCTTGCTCAGATGGGACGCCCACCCAGCATGCTACTCTTTGTAGATCCTATTCTACAAGACAAGATCTACATGTCCCAATTTACCATATATAGCAAGCTATGTCCCTATAATCTATGTGGCAACATAGAGCCACAGCTGGCCACTTTTTGGGACTGCATGCCAAACACACTGTGGCCTGGCATCTGCTAATACAACTAGCATTTTAGACAACAATCCTAGAAAGTATCAATCTACTATGATGAAATTAACTGAGCTTGTGGTAAATGGTCAACTTGAATTATACTCAGGTGCCATAATTTCTTCTTGACTTGTTGAACAAGCTTCACAAACCAAGCAAGGCAGCTTGGGAGGAAAGAGAGCCTGTCTTGACTAAAACATTCTCACAAGCAGTATTACAGGCACAGTACATTTAACTGTGAAGATAATGAGGTTTTTTCCCTTGTTCATGGTTGCTGTGTGAAATTTCTACTTTTAAATTTAAACCACACACAGATGATTGACTGCTCTTCCACTTGAAGGATTAAATCTAGTGGACATTCACCTCTATAAATGATTTGTATTTAATTAGTCAAAACCTACATTCTTCCTTCCTGCATAAGAATTCATACTCTCCTTATCAGACTGTAAAAATGCTACATATCTCAGCTTATTACAGAAAGAACTTAAAAGGTTTCAGCTAATAAAAAAAGTCAACAAGACCCTTGAGCAAACAAATATTAAACCAAGGAAATTTCAAATTTTAGAGCACATATAAAATTACACAATGCTCTGGAAATAAAGGTGTCCAGAAAACAGACAAATTTTTAAAATTCTGAAAAAACTTTGGAAACTAGCTAACACACAAGCCAACCTATAACCCCTTAAGACTGTGAAGGTGCTTGTAATCTATGTAACAGTCACAGAATGGTTTGTATTGGAGGGGACCTTAAAGATAATCTAACTCCCTCCTCTGCTGTGGGCAGGGGCACCTTTCACTAGACTAGGCTGCTCAGAGCCCCATCCAACCTGGCACTGAACACTTCCAGGGATGGAGCATCCACAACTTCTCTGGGCAACCTGTTCCAGTGCCTCACCACCCTCCCAGTAAAGAATTTCCTTCCTAAAATCTAATCTAATCCTACCCTCCTTCAGTTTAAAGCCATTCTCCCTTGTTCTATCACTACATGCCCTTGTAAAAAGTTCCTCTTCAGACTCCTTGTAAAGCCCTCTTTAGGTACCAGATGTCTTTCTGAATCTATAAAAATGTAATATTTTGAGGATTAATTGAAGAATTTTAATAATGAGAGCCCAATTGAAAGTGGGAGGAACAGTGTGGCAGGGGGGATTAAAATACTTACAGCAGCCACAGGTATGAGAATTTCCACAAACAAACCAGCAAGTGCATGTTTTATATCTTTATCTTTTACTTCCAGGAAGTACTGAGCACACTCCTTAGTAAGAAAACATCAGAAAAATATTTAGAAAAAAGAATACAAACATAACTATTCCATAGAAACAACTAGCAGTCTAACATTAGTTGCCTGTTTTAATTTAAAACATATAACACGTTTGAATTAGTTTTATATTCCTTAGCAGTATCAACTTCACAAAACATAAGAAACTTTAAAACCTGTTTGCCCAGCAATACACCTCAATGAATCAAAAGGAGAACATTTGTAATACCAGATAGATATTTACTTTTTATTCGGAACATAAAGAGTACTCAGAATACAGAAGAATATAAATATGCACATTTTCCCTCAGATTATTTTTAAGCTTAAAAAAATCTTAATGCTTACCTCTATTAAAATTATTGGAAAATTATATTTTATTTTTAAATACTAATTTTCATTTTCAAAGGAATTTGATGCAAAGAAAATTAAAGATAATTAAATATACCATATACAATAAATAATCCATAGTGAAGTGTTTCTAAAGAAAAGTATGTAGTGACATCTCATCTGTTAAAAATTATACATCAAATAATTCTTTTGTTTAATACACTGCTTTTACAAAGACAGAAAATCACTTGATTGCTATCCATTTTCATTCAGTCTTAAATTCATATATTACAGGTTTGCCAAATTACTAAGGCAATTGTGAAATGTTTCTCCTGATGCCAGGTACTCATAAACTGCAGAGAAACAAGTAATTCACACCTCTGAAAAATTAGGAACTGAACAGAAAAGAATGAAGGATGGCACACAAGTAGAAGGAGTGACTGATCACAGCAAGTGTCATTGTAGCTTCATGACTTAAACACTTAAAATAATACTCATTTCAGTTTTTGGTAGCATTTGTTTACCTGCATGAACTGAAATGATGCTTCAAAATCCTCCACAGGATACATCTTTACTCGAAAAAACTTCATTCCCATAATCAAACTGATGATACTCTGTACTACGTGAGGACTCTGTTCTTTTTGCCGCAGTTCCTTTAATTCAGTGACAAACTTCTTCCTAACAGCTTGAAACCTGAACAAGGGACACAGGCAGCAATTATTGGCATTCTCACTTACTTTTGTATGAGGTCTATAATTTTGAACCAATTTCTTTAGTTTGTAACAATATCAGCAGCTACTGTATGAGAAATGCAAGGAAGATGAACCCTGGTAGTTCAAATCTAGGCATTTCAGAGTGCCTATGATGATCTGTACATTAGAATACACCAATTAAGTAAACGGTTGACTGGCACAGGGCCTCCTTTCCCTGCCTCTAAAAGCTGACTGCAAAGCAATTGTACTAAAGACTACTTCTTGATTTGTTCAATTTCATTGTGCTGAAACATCACAGAGACATAACACACTACACCTGACTACATTTGACACTTACAGGATTATCCACTGGGGACATGAATAGATTCTGCTATATCAAATAGTCTTTAAGTCTACATTGGTTTGTCCCTAAACACACAGAGTCAGAGACTGAACTTACTTTGATTGAGCAAGAACCCCTGTCACTTCTGCATATAAGTCTGCAATAATATGCACATTCCCAGTGTTGGTTCCTGAATACCTAAAGAGAAAAAAAAAACAAACAACCAATAAAGGGGGAAAAAAATCATTAAATACAACTTTGTTCTTCTAAACCCCAAGCAAGTTCTCAATTACAAACAAAAAATTTGTCCCCTAGCAGGCAAATTACTCCCATAAAAACAATTAAATTCAAACATAAAATGCATGGGTGACATTTAAAGTAATGTACTTTCATTTCTTATTTCAAAAGAAGCATATTCTGGATAGAAATTTTACTGTCTTTATCCAAACTAAGACTTTGCTTACTGCGTCTGAGGATGCAAATCATTCTGTATATTCTAAGCAAAATAAACTCAGTGTTAGGTTGAACACAGCCATGTTCTTTCAAGATGTGTTTTCAATTTAAAGACATCGACTCATGTTCATTCACATTGGTATTATCACCAACATGTTTCATGTGAGGCAAAGGAGAGCAATCATAACAAAGAAGCACAGGCTAGTAATACAAAATATTTTAAAGTACATAAGTGAAACTTACCCTTCCTTATGTTTAAAGTGCTTAAAAGCCAAGTTTAGAACTTCATGTACTAAAGGATCTGGCACTGGATGAACAGGTATCTGAAATGCACATATCACTTACATGTATGTAGCACCTATACATACATGTATGTATGAAGCAAATAAACAGTACTGTGAGACGCCCTGGAGAAATCTCTCCTGCCAGTGTCCAAGGACACATCCTTTGCTGGTATATATCAAGCTAATTCTGCAATATATAATGTTTACACAATCTGCATTGGCATTCTTAGCCAAATAAGGATAATTCTAAGCAAAGTTACATACCTTCTCTAATTTTTAAGTGACATTTTAACCTTATTATCCAACAATTTCAACCTGTATTTCAAGAACAATTAAGCCAACAAAGGGTACTGAAATAAATTAAATGTTATTTTTTACAGTTCTGCCTTTTTGCAGTACATCAGCAGCTTTCCAAGACATATGAACTGAGATAATGCAAGTATGCAAAGAAAAGGCAAGAGAGGCCAAAGGCTTTATGTAAGTGAGAGTACAATTACAGCCTTGCATATGCTCATCATAGATATGTTCTAGCTTTTAAAATAAAAATTTAAAGGAGATTATCAAAACCAACATTACAAGCAAAATATTAAAATTAATTTGCCAAAGCAAAAGATCTTACCTGTTTTAGAACCTCTATTAAAACTAAACAAAAAATGAAATCTACAGCTAAGTCCCTCCTTTCAAGTAGATAATCTCTTTCACGTTGTTGGTCATCCCTAAAAAAAGAAATCAAGAACACAGATATCAGACACAAGACTGATCACAAATATTGCAGAGACAATGACTGCATTGTTTTTAATGTAATAAAATGGATAGGTGGAAAGACTTGGGGGTTTGGCACAGTACTGACATCTTGCCCCCTCCTCCTAAAAGGACCTGCCAAAAATTAAAAAAAAAAAAAAGGGACAAACTAGCTTAGAATTACCAGTATCTAACTCCCTTCTGTATATCCACACCAAAAGCATTAAGTCACTTAATGTATATCATCTACACAAGTTAACTACACTACCTCAAAGAAGTCTGTGTTTTTTCTACACAATTTTTTCTACACAAATTTAGGTAAGGACAAATCCAAATACAACATACTTGTCACAAAAGTACAAAGCACACATTTTCTTATAAGAAAGCACACAAAAATCAAACAGACTTCTGCAAGGAAAATTCTTACCCCTTTGATTTTGTGCTTGACCGAGGTCTATACTCATAAGATTCATCTTCTGTTCCATTTTGACGCCTGTACCAGTCAAACAAGGTGCGTAGTAAGGAGGGGAGACAGTGCTCTGCTACTGAGCTCATAGAGCTTATCAACTGAAAGAGTAAGAAAAATACTTTAGCCTGATATAGCAATGAAAATCCTAGAGTTTAATAATTCTTTCAAATTGTTTTTTAATGTTAAAAACCATATATCGCATAACTTCCCAAAGTGGGAACTTAATATTCATTTTCACCTAGGACAGTTACTATAAATATAATATACTGAGGCCATTATTATAATAAATTTAAGTGAAGTGTTCCAAAGCTCACAGGGATGACAAAATGACAAATTTATAGACATATAACATGTATAAAACAATTGAGAAAACAGCAGAGGCTTCAGGATGTCCCTGAATGTTGCCCTATGTATGTCTGAAGTATACACACCTTCACATCACAAATGACAAGAGCCAACCCTCCTAAACTAAAGAAGTTCATAACTTAAAAAAACCTGGTTCTTTGGTTATTAAATAAACAAAAACAAAAGCCTTTTAGATATTCTACATTGCCTTTAATACATTTGACTGGTCTGGGTCTCAAGCTATATTTATTTTTAGTATAACTCCCCTATCTTCTGCTTTCTTTTAGAAAATCTGTATGAGTAATAAACTCATCTGTGCAACAGATGTGGCAATAGAAACCATTATAGAAGGAAGACTTTAAGATGTTAATAAACTCAAATTATCTAGGCTTCCTTTAACTAAAAACTTTAAGAGAAGTCATAAGTACTCCAGCTTGGAAAGGAGAATGACTGAAGACAGCAAAATGCCATTACAAACTTGCTTCCAGGAGGCAGCAGGGAGCAAGCCCATTCCCTAAACACAGGCTGGAATGGGAGAGTTACCTTGTTGCTCACTCATGCCATCTATTAGTTACCTCTTGGATCTTTCAAATAAGGTTTAAATAGAAGCCATGCTCATGCTGTAATTTATCTATTATTCACTATTCCAGATAACAATATAGTATTATGCCATTATGTGTTCTGATATAACAATAATAAAGTTATTTCTTTTTCCTCATTTGAAGCATCTTGGGTTTTTTAGGTTTGTGGAAGGGATGGGGACAAGCTAACCACAGGGAAACCTCAGAAGGACCTCTTTTAATCTTCTGAATACATTACTCAGCTTGTTAATTAGTCAGTTATTCAAGTCACAAGAATTAAACAGTGCTCTGAACTGATGGGTTAATTAGCAGAAGAAAAAGAAGCAAGTTGCATTTTAATCTTTACTAAACCTTTTCTTTAGGTTTTCCTGTAAGTTTTACACATTTTATCAATACTAATACCATTCATACATGTTCCAGTAGTTAGGCAATTTACATTGGCTTCCACAGAAACAAGCATATACCACACACATTCAAAAATGTTACTGGTAAAATGCTAAACCCAGAAACTACTGGCATAATAAAGTATTTTCCTTTTGAAAAATAAAAAGTTGTACATAATAATTATTTATTTCCTGCCAAGTTTTGCACTCTTTGTATTCTAACGAAAAGGCACTGGAATCACCAGGAAGATGACATCTTTGCTAATATTGCATAACATCGAAGCAGAACATTAGCTAATTTTCATTTAAAATAATTACTATACTGCCTGCATACTAAATTCAAAATCATCTTATATTAAAAAAATAATTTCTCATATAGAAGATATCTTTCTTATACAAGAAAACTCTTTTATTTTAGCATTACATTATGCCTAGGTTGAAAGCAGCAATCCAGACAATGAGTGTTCCTGTAATACCCAGAAGGACAGGGCTGCAATAGACATGACGTATGCTTCAGTTCCTCAGAATGAAACAGCAAATCCTGCTCAAGTCTTAAAGGCTGTAACATATTGCTAATTGCTTCACATAACATATCCAACGGCACAGTGAGAGGTAAAAAGAGAGAAGCAAAATTATAGTAAGATGCTAGAGCACAAATTCCAGCTTTGGCCAAAATCCTGATCCTGAAAACATTGTTCAAGTTATCCTAATCGTGAACAAGCCTGAACCTCATATACATCTGCTTTCAGTCACTGAGAAGGTCAACACAGGCTTCTGTGTGATCATAAAGTTTTGGTATCTTAGGACAAGAGTAGGAAATTGCCAAGTATGTTTCCTACAACAAACAAAAAAAGAAAAACACAAGCTATTTCAGTTTCAAGCTGTACAAGCAAAAATATTTTAAGAAATGCAATATACGCTCTAAAAAAAAACCTCCTGTATGGTAGCTTCCTGATGTGCTACAAATGATAAAGGGAAAGTGCTGGTACTAAAATGCTAAAATTATTAACAGTTCATGAGTGTATCAACATACAAATTTCCTTTTCTTTTTCCAAAATTTCACCTCTTTCAGCTGGATTTATATTATTGTTTCAATTAAAATATAAAATGACAACACAAGATTTCTGCTGTTTGAAAATTAAAACAGCAGAAATTGATTTTTCAAACTTGTTTGAATAGCAGCCCTCTTGGCCTGGTTATGTTTCTAACAAAAATGATTTATAATCCCATTAAATGATATTTTACCTTTCATTAGAGCAACAGGCATCACTACATGCCTTCCTCCTCCATCCCTCTTCTCATCACTTACTGAGCTGACAGAACAAGTCTTTGATACCACCTTAGTCCCAGGGCCCTCTTGTGTTCCAAGAATGCTCTCTTTATTCACAAAGTACAACACTTAATAGCTCAGATCCCATTATCAGTACAGGTAAAGCCACTTTTTAGACTCAGATTCCTGGCTCCATAAACACCTCTGGGTGAACAAGGCTGGCCCAGCAATAGCTCTAGCTTCTCTGCTGGATGCTGTGGCTGTGACCTCTGGATCCTCCTCATTCCCACACTTTGCCAATCACTTTTTAAATCTGTAATCTTCTGCACTGCTGGAGAATTGTTCTTAACAAGGGTTTTATACATCGAGCAATGAACAGAGACACGCAATGTTAATTCCTTTTGCCAAAAAATGTGCAAAATTCCATAACAAAGTTCAGAATCCCAGCCATTCAGGTCTATCTAAAGTAGTTACTCAGTTGCATTAAAGTTCAGATCTCGACTTTAAAGTAGATTACAAAAGAACAAAGTAAGAACTCACACACATATATATACACACACACAATCAAAACTCTTTTTTTTAAAAACTGCATTTTCAAGAAGACTAGTTTCTTTCTTTATTATCAAATTTTAAAAGTTACATGTTTTATTTTTTATTTCTCTTCAGTCAGCTTGTTTTTAGAACCTCTCTGTAGACAGAACACTAAGCTTCATATAGTAGATGCTATTCAGGAACAATCAAGAACAGGAACAAGCAATCAAAGGGGCTTCCTCTGAATGCTGCCTCTCCACTGCAAGGAAGTGGTTATGGGACACAAAAATGCCTAGACTTTGGAAGAATTAGAAATACAGACAATAAATATGAATAAATTGACCAGGGAGTCTTTCCAGACACAGTTCACTGAGAGTAAGTGAAACGGAATTGCCTAGCAGTCTATCTACATTCTCAGCAAAGGACAAAGTAACACTTTAGTAACACTTTGAATCTACCCTATATCTTCTGCCATAGAATCAAAAAGCCCTCAGTAAAAGCCGTGTTACCAAAATAAAATTAACACTATTTGTTTATAAAGACAGAACCCCAAACACTCAAACAATAAGTGATAGTAGAAATAAACTAAGACTTTTTGTCCTCTAGTGTATTTCAGCATCTTTCTTCCACCAGTTTTCACTGCCACCTTCAAATAATTACCTATTCTAGGAGTTCATTACTATCATATTCTACAATGGAAAATTAAGTCTAACTAGCATTCAGAGTCTAAATCTTCTGACACAGATTCAGATGTTCTAAGTTTTACAACACTGGAACCACTATTCTGCAAAAGTAAAGCTCACCTTAATCCAACAAAAGTTGCCTTCAACTATATGCCTCCTACCTGATCAAACTGAAGATCTTCACCTCTTTGAAGAGATCTGGACAAGAGCTTTTCCTGTAAAAAAAATAAGAAGAAACACACATTTCACAATGTCATTGACTATTATCAAAGATAGATTCCTTCTTTCTCAGTTATATTACAGAACAAAGAAATAACTTTTAATGTAAATATTTGGATTGTTTTCCAGATAGAAATATTTCTGGAGACATGAAGTATACTCCCAAAAATTAATTCAGTAGCTAAACAATAAAACATTAAAGACTGACAAACAGAAAATGTCAGAGGCCAAACGGGGACCAGCTGGTGGTGGGTGTCAAGTGTAACTTGAAGGGAAAGCCATTCCCATCTCAATTAACAAGTGTATTCATGTTTATATATAGCAATTATTTTAAGTTACAATAATGATTTTTAAAATGTCTTCACAAAGGCAGAGACAAGTGTTCAATGCATTTTCAATCTGCTCTTCCCCTGAACTGCAGTGAAACATAGCTAGAAGACCTACTCCAGTAAAAGGAGAATGTGAATAGTCACTTGCTTTAACTTGAAATAACTGCAAGGGACAAAAAAAAAACAATATTACTAGAATTTTACTTATTACAATATTTATTGCTACCAGTAGCATATGACATACTGCTCTTTTAAAAGCAAAATTAAATTATATTCCTGACAAAATAATTCAGTGAGGATTAAAGCATTACAGAAATATAACATTTACAAATTTTAATAGTAAACAGTAATTCTTACTAGTTACTGTGTAAAGTACGAAATTATAAACTTACAAGAAATACAAGTTTTATACCTTGCTCAGGTACCCTGGAAATTAAAAAAAAAAAAAAAAAAAAA
>WBNO01026499.1:100979-172596 GCA_013400575.1 Peucedramus taeniatus | reverse complement strand
AAAAAAAAAAAGAAAAAAGAGAAGAAAAGAAGGAAAAAAGAGAAGAAAAAAGAAAAAGAAGAAAGAACACTTGAGTCCTGTAGACTGGCTCTGAGGGTCAATGATTTACAGCAACCCAAGTGCCACAGTAACAGCTTATACTGCAAAGCAGTAACAAATACAGAGAGCTGCTGAGCATTTCCTGTTATTTAAAAAAAAATAATCTATCCTTCACTTGATAAAATAAATGAGTCCAAAATGTTATCTTTCACAAGGAAAGTAAAAAAAGTACCTTGGGTAAAGAGTTAATAGCTCACATTAGATTGCAGTAAGCAAACAAGGAAATTTTATGGAGCAAGGTAAGTCAAGTAGTTAACTTGCCTGGTTTGGCAAGTAAAAGGAGGTGTGAGCAGTACTGATAGCAGTTCTGCTCTCAACAGGTTGTAACTCAGCACAAAGTAACTGCTCAGTAGTTCAGTATGAGACAACACCCATGCTTGTCAGGCTGTTGACAAAAACGAAGAAAGTCAACATTGCTTGGTGATTAACACTTGCAAGGCTGCAAGAGACAGCCTGTATGTTCAACAGATAAAAATTCATATTGCATGTCCCAAATCCAAGGTTTGAACTGGCAACTAATTTGTTCTGGTCCTAACTGTAATCTTGAAAATACAGCACAGTTTCTGCCATTTTCTCCTGTAAGTGGAGCCGTATTTGGTGTTAAAAGAACACAGTATCTGGCAACTATTGCAGCTTCTGAAAACTTGAATTCAACACTGCCCAGGCAAAAAGCATTTACCTACTCTGAAATTATAATTTGACAAAATATAGATGTCAATTCACAAGTCATTTGCACTTTCCATAATCCAAAGAAATCCACTTAATTATCTAGGAAGATACTACCCTTTATGTTCACTTCCAGTATGCCCAAATTAAAAAAAAAAATTAAGAAGGGGGTTTCTAGGAAAATGCATTGATTATTCTGAAAAAACTCTATTTTTTTGGTCAACTGATGTAATAGTTAATGTTCTTTCACTGTCTATTCAAAAGTAAAGAGGAAAAGGTTTCACTATCTGATTCTTTCAAATTTATGTAATTTTACATGTTAAATCTGTTCAAAACACCATTATGAGAATTGGTATTTTGAAGCACAAACTAAAAGCTCCAGAGTGCACTTGCAAAGCCAAATTTTCTTTTAGCTAGCATTCCTACCTCTTTTTTTTTATAAGGAAATGCCTGCTATAGATGAATCTGTGTTATCTGCACTATGCTTTCAGGTAAAATGCACAATAATTGCTAGCTTATCTATAAAGCAGAAATACAATAAATGTTCCACTCTACACAAACATTGTATTATTGCTAATTAAGTTATATGAGAAAAACTAGAAAACTATTTCCTTATAACATGGAAAAGTGACTTTCGTGTAAGAAGATGGGACAAGTCTGGTTCCTTAAGTCTCCTCAGGATACAAGACCCCAACAAACCATGTTTCCACCATAATACTACAAAACTATTATACAGGTGAAGAAACTCTGGGTTCACTATACCCATTGCATGTGTCTAAAACCAAAGACTGCTATATAAAAGAATGACAAATCAAAGAGAAGTGAAGTAATGTGTAAGTCTTTAGACAAAGATGTTGAAATCCATGTCAACAGAGAGCAAACTAGTTTGGAGAGTTTAGCTTCCCTCCCATAATCCATACTAATTTAGATACTTCTGTATATCAAATGTTTAAGATTTTAAGGTCAGAAAGGATTAAGACCTTACAAGTCCATAACCCTCTCCATTATGTTTCCTCAGCACTAAGGATCTTAACTGTCAAAAGGTAAATACACTGTAGAGTTAATGTAACACTGACCAAACAAACCTGACATAACCAAATAATACTCTTGAACCCAACCACAGGTTTATCAAGACCTTAGAATTATTTGGCTTCAAAATCTAGTTTCTTTTAATGTCTTCTTCTACCTCTGCTTTGTCATGGCTCCAGTCATCTCATGTGATTTTAAAAAAATCTATTCAACAGCGTAAAGTAAAGGTCTGGAAACTCTTACTGAATTAATAATTTAAGATTTATTTTCCTGGCTTCCTGAAGTTCAGAGAGAGATGAAAATAATAGGTCTACATTTACCTTTTACAAGTGAAATGAAAAAAAACCAAAACACTATTACATTAAGCAAAGAGCAGTTTGCATCCATTGTGTAAAGGAGAAATGTCAACATATGGCAGGCAGCAGGGATCAGGATGTGCATGTGCTGTGCAAACAACTGCACCCATGGAAAAAAGTACCACCCGTTGGCCCCTCTCCAGCACTCCCTGGCACCATCCTCTGGTGGCTAGCACACCTCAGCAGGGTGGCTCAGGTGTGCACAGCAAACTTGGAGTGCTTCTGGCTGTGCTCCAAACTGCAGGGAAGAAAACAGGCAAGGGATGCTGCCTTGCCTCCTGCAGTCCGAGGGCAGGCCAGTGCATCCTTGCCCCAGGGGCAAGCAGAGTACTGTGCTAAATTTTACTTCAGACAAACTTTTGAAAGCACCTAGGCAAGACTTGCAAAAGTGCACAGTGCTAATCTGAGCCATGTATAGAATTTCCACAACCGAATAAAATTGCTTGGGTTGGTAACAGGCTTAAATGGTCTTGCTAGCTGTGACTTCAATGTGAGACAAATACAATTTAGGTTAGCAGCTTATCAACTTGGTGCACCATGTTAAAATCTCTGCTCAAATTCTAGCCATCCATATTTACATACAGCTTGACAAAAAGCAAAATAATTGAGTTTATTGCTAATCTTTTTAACTGGTACAGTTTATGTCACATTTGGGGAAGGCTGGTGTCATTCCTCAGTGTCATCCTTCTCAGCTGAGAAGGAGTATTTTCTAAGCTACAAGACAACTCTTGGGCTCTTTTCTCCTTTAAAACGATATACTGCTCCAAAAGATTTAGCATAGCTGGTTAAAAAAAACAAAAAGTGGTTTTATTTCATTTATTCACTAAAAGGATCATCTTCCTTCCTGTCATTACACTTGTCACTTTCATTTAATCATTTATTTTAAGCATTTGCTGATAAGCTCTGTCTGTAACTTTGAAAATGCTGAGGTATTACAATTTAGCAAGCAGAGAACTCTTAATTAAATTAGTAAGAAGAAATAAGGTAAAAATCACAGCCAGAGAAAACATTCAGTTAATTTTTGAAATCACAAATCAGTTACTTTTAAATGCAATCCATACATCTAGCAAAAATTATACTACCCCTTACCCATAGATGCTGTCTTGATCTGCAGTGACTTTTTAAAAAAAATAAATTTTAATTAATTTTTGCTCCCCTACTGTCATGTTCAAGTTTTAAAAACCGTCTAGCTCCTAATTTTGATTGGTGTGGCTTCAAGTTCTCTCAAACAGCTTCATCCAAGAGCCTAGCTTCAATAAAGATTTATGTGACTCTATATATATTCTCCATGCTTTTGCTTGCAGCCAAGTCATTCCACAAAATCAAATCACACTAAAATAAAAAAGGGCTTTCCACTCTTCCAGTAAAGACTTTTATCCAAACACATTCAGTGCTTTTCTGGTGCTCTTCCAGCCTTTCTACCTTTCTTTTTAAATTTCATCCACTAGAACTGAATGTTCAGTACTTGCATTCTACATACAGAAATAAAGCTGCTCAATACTTCAGTATTTCTCTTCAGTGGGACACCTAAGGATTCCCTTCTACCTCTTTATGTTAAACAGGCTCAGGTTCTTTCACTTTCCCACAGCTTCTGGCACCTCTCTTAATTTGCTGGTTTTCTATGCAGTCCTTCTCACCAGCCAACATAAAATAAGGAAAGCTGGCTATACATATAAATTGCATTTGATTCCATTAAAATACATTTTGTTTAAAGGAATTCACTTAGCAAAGGAACCCAGACAAAACTGTTTAAAACCTTTACAGAGGACCACTTTAGTAATATTTGTAATTTCTTACTTTATCCTAAAGAATTTTATACACACTGTATACACACAAAATACTGACTTCAGATTCTTATCAGTAAAAAATCTTGACTAAGGTAGACTTCATGCAATCACCATAAAACCTCACCAGGCAACAAAGTTGGGAATCACTCTTCTGTGAAAAGCGAATTATTTAATTAGTTTCATGGGGTTTCTAATTTTTAATCTGGTGAGATGTTTCAATTTTGTATGACTAACAGATTTAAAAACATTTGTTTAATTAACAGTCAACAGCATGGCAAGGAGACACAACCTGGGATTGATGACAGAGGATTTATTTTGTCTGGTCTAGGGACAAGTTTTGCAGCACAAGTCAACTCCAGGGCTATTACATTTACCTTGCTATCATAATTCTGGTTAGATTTGACTCCAAACTAGCATTGTCTGCAGGAAAAGCCCTCTTCAGCTCATCTCAGTTCCAGGCAGTCTGTCCCTCTGGCCAAGCACTACCCTCCCTGTCTGTTTAGCTGATGAATGGAAACGGGGCTGGAGGAGCAGCATTTGGCACATAGATGGACAGTGGAGCTACTAGTCTTTCCACCCACAGCATCACTGCCACTACAGCTCTCTTCTCATTTTTAGCCAGGTACCCCTCATCACTTGTGTGCCCCTTTTCCTACGAAGCTTTGTGCTTTCTTAGAAACCCCTCCTGAATGCATTTTTTGGATGTCTAAAAACAAATAGACAAGTTATATTTAAGTTGTAAACTTGCCTGGTGCACACAGACATATATATAAAGCATAGGTACAAAGAAAAGTTTCATTTTCCTCAGCCTTTTATCTACTAATGGTTGTAGTTGAAGATGATTCCATAATCCACAAAATAGTTTTAGCCATGCTTTTGTGTTCTTTTGGACTGCTTCCTAAGAAAATTTTTTCCTGAAGTTTCAAAACTGGGGGTCAAATGTTCACATATGCACTTTCTGCACATGAACACTTCAGCAAGCAGCAGCTGCCAACAGAAGCTTTCTGTGAGTTGGCCTTCTGCTAGCCACAACATCTCACCTGCCCAGTGAATTTCCAGGTTTAAAAAAAAAAAAAAGTTGGTTTTGTTTTTTTTTTTTCCTTTAGAAATTTCCAAATTAAAAGAAAATCATTTATTTCAAAACCACGAGGTCTGCATCACCAATGGAATTCTGCCTTTTTGCCTTATCTGCAATATATGCAGACTACTATATTATTCTAGGTGTTAGTATCAGTACTTCGGAAAACAAACCAAATTATTCTTTTCTTGAAAATATATTGTCCAAGTATTACTTCAAAGAAACACTGACAGGAAATACACTTCACAGTATTAATGAAGGAATATTTTTGTTGTTCCTATTCCTATATCCTTAGGGATACACTAAGAGGTCTTGTTTCCAGTAAATACTAGGTAACAGTTTTGACATGAGTCAATAAAACAAATCAGGTAGCAACCCTATTTGCAGAAGCTTATTTATTCCTGAAGTAATCTCTTTGAAAAGTCAACAGTATCTGGGAGTGCTTTTTTCAGTAACCATACATATGATAAATCAGCCTATTTCAGACAAGACCGTTTTGAGAGATACTATGAAAAAAAGGGACTCACCAAAGGTTCAGCCATTACAAGTTCAATTTTCTTTTCAGCTTGAACAGCAAATTCAGCAAAGAGGCTTTTGATGACATACTCGCCCGGTTTCACATCTGGGTCAATAGTAATGTTAGACATGATGATGCCTCTCTTTTCCCAGGTGGAAACAACACTTGGAGAAACTCTACGTTTATTTACTCTGCTGGGTGGTGCGGAGGCTATAGGTGAAAAACAAGAAAAACACAAAGCTATAAAACAGAGCTTCTAAACATGGTGCCAATCACTTTATATTTTCCCATTCATCACACACATATTTTCACACAGTAAATTCTCTAAAACAGAAGAAAACAACTAACTGTAACATACAAAAAAAATTTGTTTCAGTTAGGTCAGAATTTCTACGCTTAAGTTGCACAAGGGTTTACAATGTAGGTCACTTCTGTTACCAATAAAATGCTCTACAATGACCATGATTAACATACAGTATCTTCAGTTCAGGTATGGCTAAAAACCAGAAGGTTGAATGGAAAGGGTTATCCCCCTATATTATGAGAAGCATTGCTTGATTACATTTATAGATCATCCATGAAGTTCATGTTTCTATTTGGTGCCCAAATACCTTCAAGAGAAATTTTTCCTTTGCACTTTTTGTCAGTAAGCTGATTTTCCTAACAAGAATGCAAACCCTTTTTAGACATGTCATGCTAACTGATCTTCCAGTCCCACGTTAAAAACTTGTTTCTTGTAAGAAATATTTATTAATCAATACAAACAACACTGTATATATCAGTCTCATTTTCTAACAATTAATGCTTCTGCTTTTATACCAAAATTGTCATATACAAACTTTATATATAATTATCCACCTTTAATTTTTTTTCTCCCTAAGCATTCAAAGCATTTATTTATTGTGAAAGCTGTCAGCAATGTGAACTGCAGTACTGAAAATCGTAATGTTTCAGAACTCACACACAGAGGGGTTTAATACACAAAACCATCAGGGTAAATAATTACAATTCTTGTCTTGCACACTATATATCAAAATAACTGTTGACACCCCAGATGTACCAAGGGAGGTCATAAATTTCCCTAGTGTATTCCATGACTGCAGATGTTATTTTTCAATTGATATAAGGAATTGATATTAACAATTCTTACCTATTTATATTAAGATTTTGTTTTCCTAAGGCAGTCACACAGGGAGCCTAGTTCCCATCTGTTATATTCTGCTACATTTCATGATGTGTTTAGGTAAGCTTTTTAAAGGCTTTTTGCAGGTAAAGTGTGAGGAGACGCATTTGGTTTATTTTGCTGAACCTGAATTTTTTTTTACACGTTCTTAGTTTTTACATGTGCAAACCCTATTAGCTAAATATTATCCACAACTTTTTCTCAAATGTTTTTTTCAACTCATTTATGAAAAAACACGAGACCAAACATGAAGACCAAATATGTTGGTACATCACATCTTCTCAAGTTAAGTCTTGGCCATTCATTATATCTTCTATCAATTCAGAAAGTTACATTTTACATAATATAACACAGACTCCCACAACTTCCATTGAAATTTATCATTTATCAAATGCATTAGTGAAGTGAGAAATTCTGTAGGAGTGAAAACTGAATGCCCCCAGCTAGCTTAGCTTCTAAGCCAAACGGAAGGTTACCTCGCATAAGGTTGTGAGTACTACACATGACTTGTTTTTAATCTCTATGCTATTGTACAAACTTGCTGTTTAGCTGGAGTAATGCATATTTTTTCCTGTTGCATAAAACAGGAAATAAACATAAATTGCAGGATCCTTTCTTTGAGGCTGGAAAGACTTGCACAAGGTCACAAAATTGAGTTCCCAGGAACCAGGGATAACACCAGAACAACAGGCACACACTGCACATGTCATAAAATATTTCTTAACATCCTCTAACACTTCAATCCAGCACTTTGATCTCAGTAACAGAGGCCCTAAAAGACAGAGAAGAGCATGTCCCACACAGCCAGAGACAATGGGACATCACAGACACTGTCATGATCCAGATCCTTATGGTAGAAGATCACTAGATAGAGGTACACAAAAGCATGAGGAAACAGAACCAAGTGCAGGCTGGAAAAGGAAGATGACAACCCAAAACTCTTTTTCATCCCACATCTGATGATTGGCTCGTCCTTCAGTACAGAAACATAAACATTACAGGGACTTTAAAAAATATTTCATGTCTTTAAAATGCCTAGGTTCTCCAGCATCCATAGTCTTTCCAACCTTAAGCGTCAATATTTCCAAAGGCAGTCCAGAAAATAAGAGAGATGAAAATGTGTCAAGAACAAGAGCAGAGAGGTTTGAGAAGAGGTGAAAAGAAGGAATAAATACATCCTTCATAGCCATAGCAGGTAACAAACAGAAATACCAAGCATTGGTTAGGCAAAAGAGAAGAATGCTGCAACATACAGATTTTGAACAACTTTCCTTTCATCTCCATCAGATAAACAGAACAGAAATTTGAGTAGCTAAGGACCCACAACAGATACCACATATTTCTAATATATGCAGTTGCTTTTTTCCTAAATATGAGAGTTTCTAGGAAAGCTAAAGCTTTGTTCTAATCAACAGACAAGTTGCACTGTCTTATTTTAAAAGACATATTAACACTAACAGGCTGGAAAGAAATGAGAGTGTTTCAATCTCCATTTGAATATCATTACTTGTGTCTTATCAGAAGAAATTTAGCAAAGCAGCAGCTTCAGCTCATTCCAGACTTAACTACGCCACAACCGTCACACGGTCTGGACTGCAGCAAACACGCCAGAGCTCTGGTCCAGTTCCTACTCCTGAAGAGTGAGGAGCTGGTACTCAACCAGCTCTTTTTGCTTTCTAGGGAAACTAAGAAAGACCACTGTGCTCCTTAACCCCAAACTATATTTAGATGTAGACAATTATGTAGACAATTCTTAATAGTGTATTTCCATAATACATTTCTGTCTTCAGATTTTAAAAGACCACATTCAAAAAGCCCCCTTCATTTAAGAATCAGGAAACATTGAGAGCTGATAATCTTTAAAGTGCTGTCTTTACTTTGTGCTAGCAACTCAATCCTCAGTAAAAGGGACCGCCTTAGTGCGTTAACTTTCAGAGCTATAAAACAGCTTCCCTCATGAAGGATGAAGCCCCAAGGCTGTCTACACTGATTTAAACCAAGGTAAATTCCCTCCTCAGGCTCAAGCAAAACCATAGAAAATGGATAAACTAGGCAAAAATGTAATGCTGACAAGAAAAAAAGAAGCAGCTGGACTACAACCAGACTGGGTCTTTTAAGTGCTGCAGAAATTTCAGTACAAGGCAGAGGTCATGACCATAAGCCAAGACAGCCTTATGTGCACCAGCATTAGCAAGCCCCACTCCGTGGCTATAGTTTCACACAGCCCCCTTTGGATGGCACATGCTGCAGAACTGACAAGGGATGCAATCCCTTCCAGCCAGCTCTCTCCCCTCCTGTGCAAGCAAACACAACAGAGTCAGCTGTGCAAAGAACTGAACTGGAAAAGCAGCATGCATATAAATTTTTTCCCAAGGTTAATTTTGACACAATCATTTATCCAAGGCACACATCACACACAGGTGTGTGCCCGCACACAGAATCAGTGCAGGGACAAGGCTTGCCTTTTTACTCTTTCAGCAGCAAAGCAGAGCCAAGGGTATCCTACAGCCATTCATGTTACTAATCTCTGTGTTCACATGCACAAATTCTCCAGATGGCAATGAACTTATCCCCCCAAAAAACAAGGGGAAACTGTCAAACTGAAGCAATTATAAACGCTGCCATGAGAGTATTACAAATACCTTAGTTTTGCTAAAATGTAAGAGTATGTAAAAGGAAGAAAAAATCATTAGGATTTACTTTCATCCGTGAACTTGCTGAGGACTCTAATTCACGACACCACTAATGGTTGACATTAGCATCAAGACTCTTGTCTTGCATATGACAATGTTCATGGTTTTATCTGCTTTGTAAAACCAGTAATTTAGTTAAATACACACAGAAAAACATGTAGGAGGGAAAATGGAGAGGGAGCTCAACTGGTTAATAAGTAAATATATGAGTTTCTTAAAGAAAAGTCAAAAACTATTCTCACATTTCTTAGCTAGGTCAAACAACATTATTATTATTATGTTCAGTGGGATTCATTTACTCATGAATTTGCAATCAATAAAATTTAAGAAGGATCTATATGAATTTAAATATGCTTAATGGAAAAAAAAGTCATTGCAGGCAGGATTAAATTTTTTTTTCTGCTATTCTTTGCCATCAAAGCATAAGCCATTCTTTACTCTTAGCTGCCAGAGAAAATGTAAGTCTCAAACATGGTTTGGAAGCTTCAAAACATGAAGCATTCTACAGAACTTCAGATGAGATCTGGAACCAGAAACCATGCAACTTGCAACAGTTCAACACTAAAAAACTACTTTCATAAATGGCTTGAAAACAGTGAACATTATTCAAACAATACGAAACAATATCCTGTTTGTTTGCTCTGATGTGAGCTACTGCTACGTGGGAAATCTGGGAGCAATGCAGTAAGGAAATCTTTGTTAAACAGTATTGTTTGGTTGCTAGGGCCACACCGAATTGTTTGGATAGTTGCAAGGAACAGTAAAACAATACAAAGGATAATTAGACAGACAACACACTCCTAGGTCAAAAGGCAACACGCCCTGATGTATGCTAAATGAAAAACAAAGTTGTTTCGTGTTAAACACAAGTGTCTAGAACTAGGAAAGGTTATTTAATACCCAATTTGATAGTAAAGAATGCCACTATTTTATCAGCCTGTTTCTCTCCGCATAGCCCAAATGCATCAAGTATTTGAGGATACAAAGTAGCGTCCTATTTACCAATGAGACCATTCAGGGTTCAAACACACAAAGCAGGTACTGAAAGGTAACAAACACACTCCAGCCAGTGACAGCTGATGAGGCCATTTTACTTCATGGCTAATACAAAATGAAGATTTTTAGCTTTCAGACTTTTTTTGGGTACTACTTTACACTTAGCCAAGTGTTGGCACTTCATATGTGCTTTTTCCCCAAGTTTTTTCCACGGTTTTTGCTTTAACTGAAATTTGGGTTCAGCTGCTGCTGTGTCTCAGGAAGTTGGAATGGTTGGACTGAAGCAAAACTTCCATCAGGTATCTCCCCTCTTTCCAGATACCTGAAAACACATCTGGAATTACTTTATAGCTCTTTAAAATAAACTATAAAATAAACATGCTCAACACAATCTGGTTGGACCTCCGCAGTTTTCATCAAGCAGATTATATTCTTGGTTGCTCTTTTTATAATTAATTGCTAAAGTAGTAGATAATTTTACATAGCTCACATTTAGCAATTAAGCTTTTTACTGTTATTTTTGAAGCACATGTACTTTCACAGGTACTTTATATTTCCTGTGACACTTGTTGCAGAATAGGGTTTGCATGTCCAACTGACAATAGAAAAATTTCCAAAGACTAAAAATATTACGTGTGGTTACTTAAAGGAATTTTAATTAAACTCCTTGCCTTCTACTCTGATAACATCTAGAACATTTTATCCTGCCTCACAGAAATGATATTAATATACATGGAAACTTGTCTGTAGTGATTGTTAGAGTGTTTCAAAACAAAAAATCTTTAGTTATTTTACCAAAAGAACTTTTTTCCTAAAAAGGATGTCAATGCTCAAAAGAGATGGCAATCTATCCAGAATCATCCCAACAAATTATGAATAGAGCCCAAATGTTAAACCTAAGTTTCCCATGTACCAGATCAGAACCCTATCTTCAAGAGCAACTTCTTCACTAAATTTATCATTATTTCACAATTTTAAAAGTCCTGTTGACCATCAGGTTTCTACTGTTTCCAAAGTCTGCTTGCTCCTATCGGTGAAAAAGAAAGTCTTATGACTTGAAGGAAAGGAACAGTGAACAGCTTTATGATCACAACAAAATTCAACAAACACTGCTCTAGTAACGGGTGCACATTCCAGATCTTAGCCTCCAATCTATAAGCAAATACAATGAAAGATACATTTTCACTCATATTTCTTGGATTTGCTTTCACAGTAGCAATGGGAGGATGTAGTTTACCTGGGTTGCTGATGCATATGATGGCACAGCAGACAACCAGGTCTACTTCACTGGTTTTTGTTCCAACTATGGAGCACTATTGACAGTGCACGAAGCCTGTCTGAAAGCCTGGATTTATTCCTGCCTTACTTGTTCCAGCTGTACTGAATCCCTGCTGATGTCATGCACACCCAGTACTGTGGCACATGTGGCTGGTTCCTTGGTTCACCAGCGTCACAGAAGTGCTGGACTCAGCAGTCCTGCAGAATTAGTGGACACTTCTGCATTATACTGCATTTATCCTGATTTTCTCATTTATTTCATTAACATTTATTTACGAGCAAGGTGGTACTAATATTAAACTGTGCTACTAGATACAATAAAAGAGAAAAAAATTGCAAACTCATAAAATATATGCTCATTTTGAGCACATCTGTTTTTATCCAAGTGCTATTCTGATTTTCTTGGTTATGTAAATTATTCTCAATAATATGTTTAGACAAATGAAGAAATTGAGTTTCTGCTAGGTGCCCCTTTTTGAGGCATTCTTATGAAGCCCTTAAAAAATCCCATACCTAATATGAATATTAATCTCGATACTGGCATGCCTCCTGACACCAGAGCAATATCACTTTACAAGATAACCTAAATAATGTGAACAAAATTCACAGTCCTTGACAGTGAAATTAAGTATCTATTATGAGTGACTGACCACACGTTTTCATAGAGTGTGATATCTAGATATTTCTTTGCTTTATATAATACACATGAACTGACTGGTAACACCACAAGTACAAACACACTAGTAGAAACTGAAATAAATGTGAATACATTAAAATATACATGATCAAGAAAACAAACCTGCTTTTTCTTCCCTATTTCTCATACCTTAGTCTGGATACATAGTCCTTGATGCACAATCTTCCTATTATTTTCAATACAGACTACACAACTAATTCATCCAGCAACACCAGCTATGGAATTCTCTCTTCTTTCTCTGTGTTGACAGTATACAGTGAATTTTCTTTGGAAGATATTTAACAAAGATTTTGGCTTCATACATGTGTCTAACTACTCAACAGGCAAAGAAGACCTACTATCTCATTAACAGGTCACATGGACTAAGCCCAGAGTGCAAATTCTTACCTCACCTCTCTCAATTCTTTACTGGTTTTAAGTGACTTATGGAAATAATTAAGTATCCAGCAACAGTAGCTGGCACTTCTGTCATGCATTTGTGATACGTCACACAATGATAAGATGAATGGATTACCTACCTGTGAAATAGAAACAGGCTTACAAATGGCTTTGTTCAGTGGTATGGTTCAGTGTAAAGTTTGTAAAGCCAAGTCCAACCTTTCAGTGAGAGGAAGTTTTAAGTGTATTGATAACTTCCCCTCCACGTCTAAATCGGAACTCACATTTTACTTCTGCAGCAGAAACACTTCCCTAATAAAAACTTCTCTAAGGAGTTTCAGATATGTTTAATTTCAGCCAAACTCTGGGGCAAAGAAACATAAATGAATGCTGCATCAATAAACAGAAGATAAATTCATTTCAACAAGTAGTTAATTACCCATATGGCTGTAATATAAAGGATAGCCTGAGAGATAATACAGAAAGTATTTCTGAGTTTATTGTGGGAACTGGTGCTATGACAGCAGAGCTTTCATTTGGACTAAAAACATCCCCACAGAACCAAATCTTCACTGACATCTTCTAAACTTTATTGTAAAGATTATTTTTTTACCTCCAGCAAATATGAACATTCTTTCTTTAGATAAAGTTGACTTAACTGGAAGAGCAGCTGTAAATTTGTCTAGTTACAGGTACTCATATGAAGCTTGTTTTCTGCTCTCAAAGCCTCTGAAAACAGAGGCAAGAACAGTAATAGAAACATTACTTCTTGCCAACACAAAGACACAGCAGAAATTCTAAGGTATAAAACCTTGTCTGGCAATATCTGGTTTTCTAGGTATCTGGGCCAGATTACAGTCCCTTAGAAGTCTTGCTGCTACTAATGATCCTGAAATTTTGAGCTTTGCCTTGTAACTAAATAATTTAGTCCTTCCAGAGATTCAGTAGCTTTCTTCTCCACTGCTGTTAATATCTCTGACATTTTTATTCTTAAAATGTGATTTTTAGATTTTCAGTTGGCATATGTTTCTAGAAATGCAACCAGTCTCCCACAAGAGAAAAAACAAAAGAGAAGTAATATTGCATCAAACTTAAAAGTGATGCTTTTATAATTACACAAAAAAAACCCAAAAAACAAAAAACCAAAAAAACTAACAAACAAAAAACAAACCCAAACCACAAACCACACTAAACATTCCAGTTTAGAAGAAAATTTCTCTAGCATTTTTCCACACCTATAACCACTGTCTGGGACATTTGAAGTGAATTCCCCACGTGTCAAACACAAAAAAGTGCTTGAAAGGTCTTTTTCCCTTCTAAACTCCCCATCATCATAATCCTCTGGAAACTTTCTGCTATATTCTCTGCCACATTGCTCATTTTCCCCTTTTCTGTACTAATATTCAGATGCTCTTTGAGGAAGCATTATGAAGAGAACAAAATATTATTCTTGTTTAGCTGCTTTAATAGCTGAGCAAACCCTAACCAGCAAACACTCCAAGGCCTGTATGGGACTTCATCTCTTATAGTCCCTTCCCAACTTTGAAAAGTCAAAAATAAAATATGTATAGGATTTATTTCCTGAAATTCTAGAACAGATAGAAAGATAAAATGGATTAGAGATAAAATCCGGGAAATTATTTTTCAATACTTATTTTGCGTAAACTCAGACACATGAGAAGAGAGAAACTGGGCTACAAATTTCTCCAAGTAAATCCTACTGGCTTTATCATTATGGACTGTGGCAGTCATTCCTCTTATACATAGGCAAGAAGTAGCAACTCCACTAAACATTCTTGCTAAACCTCTGTCCTCATACTGTACAAAGAGCACCTGCTTCTCTACAGAACTGTGGCTGAACAGGACAAACAACAGCCACACACATAATGTACAATCACCTAAATCAGATGGATGAGTATTTTTTATTAGTGAAGTAGAACACACAAGCACTTTTATTAAGAAATTTAATGGTTGAAAAAGAGATCAGATCTGACATACAGGATAGTGTGAGGATGCCCAGGGAAGTAGTCAGAAATAGATGGTTAGTTGTTACTGGGCTCCCTCTGTCCACTGAGAATGTTGGATTTGACAGCATCAAAGGCTGCTAGAAGTTACAGCTCCAAAGATACTGCTGAAAATCAACTGATCTCTAGTGCTGAGTAATTCTAATGTAGTGTCTGACAGCAGCACAGAATGTCCACCCTATGGCACAAGCAACTACCATGGCAAACAAAAAATTAAAAATTAAATAACACTTTTTTTAAAAATCACAAAGATTAATATAAGATAATTTTTAAATACATTTTAAAAAATCCTCAACAACACAACAACTAGGAGTAGATGGGAAATACTGGGTGAAATTTCTACACACATATGCAAGAAGTACAACTCATTTTGTGACTCATTTTACAGAGCCTTGTATGGTAGACCATGCATGTAGATTATTATCAGACAGGAAAAAAAGAAAAATTAAGATATAATTTTGATAGCACAAGATGCCAAAAGAACAAACCATACACAGTGGAAAACAATGTGATACAACACAAAAACTGGAGGGGGAAGAGGAAATCAATTTGAACTCAATTGTCTCAAGTCCTGCCCAGTCACTCTTGATTACGGCATGCCATCAGGATATCCTGGCTATTAAAGTGTCAGATCATTAAAAATATAGTTTATGTAATTCCTTTTCTAGAACAACAGCCAGAATAGAAAACCTCTTCAAATAAAGTACTTTAATTAAAAATAATATTTTGAATTTCACAGAAACCCTTACTTAGAAAGAAGCAAGATTTAATTAATAGCACATTTCCAAACTACTAATTTATTTAACATGCTTTGTTTCACTGTCAGAAAGCTGCTCTCATGCAAGATCAGCTTCAAAGAATGTAAAGGATAAGTCTCATCTGTCCATAATCTAAACATAATCCATCACATTTGGAAGCAGGATAATAGCAGGAATGTAAAGGTTCAGGGCTATAAGTTAAATTCCCAACAGTAGTTTTCAGAAATGCTCTTAGTGTCCTAACATTTTATGTATTAATAATTCAATTCAATTTTAAGCTGCACATATAATAATGCAAGTTAGACTTTAATGCATGAATTTCTGCTGGAAAACAGTTCAAAACAGTTCTGCAATCAAGTTGCAAACTTCTCAGAGAAACAACACCACCCCAAGCACACGTCTGGTACCTACAGTCTCCTTTCCCAGTGGACCTTGTGAAGACTTAACATGCCCTTGACTGTCAAACTACTTTGCACAGCACAAGCAAAGAATGTAGGTATCCATCCTGGCATCCAAGCTTCCTTCAAAACACTGAACTTTAACAAATGAGCATATGTAACTACCAACATTCACTCAACAAATTTTACAACTTTCACTTTACAAATTCACTTTACAAATTTTATGTTCCCTCAAAAAAATAACCACATAAGTATAAAAAAAACCCTAAACTTGTTTACTTCCTATCCTCATTAGCATTAGGCTTCTACAGCATTGCAAGTCATACTTTCATTAACGATGCAAACACAGAAGCAATTCTATTCCAGGATGATTAACTTGCCAAAAAAAAAAGCTTACAGTATTAATTTTAAAGGGCAGTATCTGACATTTATTTTTTATTTAACTTTATTTCTGTGACAGGAACAAAGACATCAACTTCCCACTGCATATGGAGAGCAAAGACAGAATTGCATAACATTGGCTTGTTCTCTTAGTTCTTCTGATCCATCTGCACACTGGAAAATGTAAACCACGCCCCCACTAAGTCTGAGCCAGTTGTATTCCCTGCTTTTCATGGGGGCCTATAAGTTCAGGGTCATCACCATACCAGTCAATTACCATGCTTTTAGATGGTATGTGCATTCTTGTAATGGCTAAGAGGCCATAACTCATTAGCATTATTTCTCCTTCATTATTTCTATCTTCTGGAGTTTTTTATTATTTAGAAGAAGTTTCTAAGAGGGATACAGATTCCTACAGAGCAAATTTAAGCCTGCTGAGGGCAGTTTGGTTTCTCATTGTTCCCTCTCCTGGCCGATGGACTCCCATTTGAGAGCCAGATACTGATGGTCAACTTTTAAAGCAACAGGGAAGGGCGAGGTGGTAAATTTTAATGTATTCATGACCTTTCTGATCGGCACAGAAAGTGTGCCCCGCTCAGCCCATGGGGTGAGGGAGGTGGGGCAGAGAACAGAACATTTACTGCAAAGAGAGAAACCCATTTTTGCCATCAAAGTGAAGGCTGCACCAGGCTGGAAACACACTGATGCTCTGAATCCTGTGCTAAGCATGAGCTAAGAAAGGCAATAAAATTATATCAATGCTTGGCTAAATTATGTTAAACTAAAAAGCAGAAGGGAGGCAAAGACGGCAGTGGAAAGATACAGTAGTTAGGCCTGGGGACTGAAAGAGAAGGAAAAGAAGGAAAGAGAGTTTTATTCACTACTGTTTATTGCAGATTTCTTTATACACTGATCTGTAAGTTAAGGAAGCACACATTTCCACAGCAATGATGAGCATGAACTTACTCTGAATAAAGAATTAATTTCCGTGGTATGCTAACTACATGAAGAGAAAGAAAAACACTAACTAAATCTAAAGTTTTAAGAAGTAGCATTTAAAATCTAAAACTAAGGCAAGGATATAGCAGCAAAAGAATACACATAAATACAGGCTGCACAGACTTCATTTTAACAGTTGTCACTGCAAACATATCACCTATGATGATGTTTTATTTCCTTTCAATATATTGAAAGATAAGTATACAATACACACAAAAAATGCATCCTGTAACAAGGTCAAAGTGACCACAGGCATGCCTTTGTTAACTAGCAAACAGAAACTTAAATACCTTATCTCATCTTTCCTAATCCACAGTTCTGTGGAAAAACAAAACTTCACATCCTCAGTGTGCAGACTTAAGGATATTAAAAACTCTATTGGTCCACTGTATTTGAAGAAAAAACAATGTCAAAATGCTCAATGAATTTATGCTTAATGCTATATCCAAATAAGATTGTGTCAGAAGCCAGCAGCTTTTGCAAAGAGGTCTCTTGCAGAGCACAACCCAAAGTAGTTTGTTTAACCTTCTCACTTCTCTGCCTGCTTATTCTTTCCTTGTGAGAAGAGGGCAATTCCAGTTCCCAGTTCAAAGAGGAAAAAACTTTTCCTCATTATCCTCATTATGCTCATTATCCTCAATTATCCTCATTAGTGTCAAATTGATACCTTTCCTGACTAAATGCAAGAAAGCAATGAATGCTGGCAGTTTTGCTCTAAAAAGACTATTTTGGAAAAGGATTCTAGAACATCAGTTTATAAAGTAACCAAGAACTTCAAATAATGTATCATTAAAAAACAAACCCCAAAACCAATACATTAGCCCAGACTGGGTCTACTTAGAGAGCACCTTTACATCTTTGTAAACAACTGTCTAGTGAAGTGCTCAGCAATATTGTAATAGTATTTCTGATACCATGGTATGTTTTGAAAGTTGAAGTGTTGGGTATATATACACAAGGATTAAAAAAAGCAAAGAAGAGAATAAATAAACAAATACAATCTAGCATTGGAATATACTCAAGCATATACAAATCAGGGATAGAAAATGTCTCATGCATTAAATATCAATTTCAGAAAAGAACAACTGTTCCACGCTCTGATTCTGTCAGTTTTGCCTGATAATCCTCCATATGAAAATATGAGTTGAAAAGGAAAATATATTAGACTAACTCAATCTGCCACATTTAACACAAACATGTCATAGGCAGAAAAACAGAAAAAGTGAAACCAACATTTTCAAAAGCATATTCTTACAGTAATTTTGCTGAGGAATAAAAAAACCAAAACCCTTTTTCTTTTCACATCCAGGTAACTACCTAAATTTAACTGTAAAAAAAAAAAAAGATCTGAGCGTTTCCCTGAATGAAATTTTCTGCCCTGCACTCAGGGGATCAGCTCTTTCGAAAATTCAACTCCAATGAGTTTCAGTTCCCTGTAGATATTACCAAAGAGTTATTAGCACATAGGAGAGACTGACTATTTTTTAACTCCAGCAGAAATTTCCTTGTAAAGGCGTAAACATATCTTATAACGTTGTTGTAAGTTCTGTTTTTAAATTAGGTGCAGTTAGTTGTCTGTGTTTTTCCTGTTTATCAAATGTGCTCTTCTGAGTCAAGTCCTTAATTCATCAAATTCTAAGGAAAAACAGCAGTGTCAGCTGCTGAATTTATTAATAGTCCGGGATATCTATTTTCTTGGGAAAAAAAAGTTTGATTAATATGAAAATTAACAAATATATAGAAAATTTAGGATTGTTCATTAGGACATTTATCCACATTTGCTTTGCATGTCTGGGTTAGTGTGGGTATCGTTTTTTGAGGTTTCTCAGGTTTCTTTTTCTTTCTTAAAGACCTTTCTAGGTCTTTAACAGCAAAAGGTAGTGCTGAGTTCACATGAGACCCTATTTAGCAATTTTTTTTAAGAATAAGCATGAGACACTTGTATTTCTAATCAGACTTTCTGACTAAATTTATCTATGCTTACTGCAAATAAAAGTAAACTAAATTAGGAAGAATCCCAAGTTGTGCAATTCCTTAGGGAAGCAGATGACAGCCTTCAGGGCTTTAAGTCCTCAGACGAAGCACAAGGGCATAGCACAAATCTGGCAAAAAAATCCCACCCAGCATGCACATATCCAGCACTCAAACTGGACTTCTATATGAAGACAATACTCAGTGCCTTGCAGAGCTATTCTTAGCCACCATAAACACACCAAGGTTTCAGAGTTAACAGCTTCTTTGTCAGTTTCATGGGAGGAGACTAGTCACATTGAAATAAAAATAGGTTGTCATATGCTTGTCCATGGAACTCCAAGAAACATGGCTAAATTGGTCATTTAAAAGATTCGAGCTGCATTTACTGGTATCACAAAGGAAAAAAACCCTTTTTTTCTTCTACCTCCCTCAACTTTCATTTTAAGTTTTTATCTGATTCTAATTTACTTCAAAAAGTAGTTTGCTCTCTCCACAGTAGGAACTTTTATCGGGTTTCAATACATTCTTTTAAGCTCTAAAAAGCATTGCAAAGAACTGTAACGGAGAGGCTGAGGCTGACGTGAATGGGAAGTTCTGGCTGTGGAGGCAGCAGAGAATGTGGGGCTTTCAGCATGGCCTGCATGAACAACACCTGGCTGAGTGAGTACAGAGATCCCCTGCACTCACCTGCAGTTTCACAGCACACCCAGATCTGGAGACAAAGAACCATGTAATGACTCACAGAAGTGGGACAGGATGGACACACTGAACAGTGACAACTTCAAAAGCACTGCTCCAAAATCTGTTGCCAACTGAAAAGGAGCCCAGGACATGTGGAGAATGTCCACCTGACATTCTTGGCTCCCATACCATGACCATAGATTACAGATGTAATAGCTTGATACAAGCATTGTGTGCCTTTTTGCTGGACAGACCCCTTGAGCACTCCCCGTCCTAGTGCCTGGGTGGACCTCTTGGACACATACCCTTTGCTCCCTTCAGTTCACATTTTAAATAACATCTGCTTTCCCTCTTACGAGGTATCACATTTACATCTGCTACATGGTTTATACAATGTTGCAACAGCATTTCCTACACCATTTTGTAGTAAAAATTAAATAGCAGGTTTTGTATTTGTGTAGGAAGACATGGAAAATATCCACAGTCTATCAGCAAAGAAACAGATACACTGGCCTACAAGCTGATGGACAGGGATAAAAAGATGTTTATACATCAATCCATATTTTAAAGAGAGCAGCCTGTAAGGAGGTGAGAAAACTGTCATAGCTACATTCAGATCTGCAGTCATTCAAATACTACCATGTTTTGAGGCTTGAAAATGAACTAAGTATCTAACTGCATATGCTGACACCAACTATTGCTGACCAATAATGACAGCAGTACTTGCATGATATTTAGAAGACTACAAAGTTCACAACAAATATAAAAATGAGGAATATGCAGGAAAAAATACAAAAAATGATTACATTTCTACTTTAAAAATTCTCCAATGTTCATCCCTCTTTAAGAAGAGAGGGTGAAATTTCCTAGTAGAGGATTTCACAAAACAAATAGTGGTCTGATAATCTGTAGGGGTCCTTACTACTGCTACATGATTAAGGAAAAAAAAAAAAAAAGTCACTTAGGTTTCCAGCCACAAAGTGCAGACAGGTAGTCAATGCTGCCATCTCCCAAGTTGCAATATGTAAATATATTGGCAGCATTATTGTTAAAATGGAGCAATACTTTCTTCATTCTTGCTCAGGTATACTATTAACAGACTGATATTATGCATTGCCCAGTTATTCCCACTTAACCCGGGAAATCTCAGACTCTCTGATCAAGGCTTTGGAGATCAAGCTTCCTCAGTATATTAAGGTTACACAGGCAAATTCAGTACCTATTCTAATAAAACATTACCTCATTAATCACTCTCCAGTAATAAAACACAGATGAGATGAACAACTGACCAGCTTCTGGGGGGAACAGAGCAGCTCAGTCGGCGCTTAGGGCCTCAAAGCAGGGAGCGCTCCAGTCCTGCCACCTGGAAGGAGACCAAATGCAAACCACGAAACGATAACAAGCTCTGGCCTCTGCCAAGCTGCACTCTTGGCCAGTGACCTGGAAATGCGAGTTTCACATCCAGAGCTAATCGCTCATCTTTCTCTTTCAGGATGTGGTATTTAAGTTTGCGTGGTCACGTATTAACACCACCATAAAACACCGAGATGTTTTAATCATGTCAGGATGGCACAGCTGCACCTCATGGGTCTCTGTCACCTCCCTCAGTCCCAAATAGCTAAAATTATCCAATATTCACAATCACCTTCTGGCAGTCAGTCTCAGTAACTCCAGTCTTAAAACTGCAAACAATTCTCAAGGACTTAACATCATTTATCTCAGTACCATTCGGTAGATGGTCTTAGCAGAAGTAAGCAAGCAGGAAATAGATACAAAATCTTGAGAAAAAACTAGAAATATTCAAGAATATATGTTAAAAAACAGTATCTAAATAAAGTTAACTGAGGACACAGTACTTCCTCACTTCAGCTTTTCAGAATAAGAAGTGCAGTGCATACTATTTTTTTTTTAATTTTAAAGACTTGCACCTACAACAAGACACCAGTTTGGCACACCAAGATTGACTTTTAGTGATGCTGAACTTCAGCTTCAATACACTTCAAAAAGTTTTTGTGCTTAGTGGCAGCATAATTCACACTCTTTACCACAATTTAGACAGTGAAATCCTAAAGGTTTGCTTGAAATAGTATAGAACCAACGCCAAGGACCTCCCAGGCTCTGTCCTGCCATCCTCTCCCCTATTTGATTAAACACATTATGTTCTTGTTTTCCCTTGTCTTCTCCAAGATAAGCACTCCAGTTTTCCAGTTACAGTAATATCTTTATGGATAATGTGGCCATAAAAGATAAGCACAAACTATCCATTAAAAATAAATACATAAGCAAAAATTATTCAAATAAACCTTTGAACAATACTACAGTTATAGATACTAGGAAAACGTCCTACAGTGAAATCACTTTTCTTTTGGCCACTTTTTGCCATATTTGTGAAACTTGGGGTTTGCCCACAGTTTTCTTAAGGCAGTTCTTTCAGAAATAGTGATACACTTTTTATTTTTCCTATGGAAGGAAAATTCTAACTTGAAGTACTCTTTCAGGGTTTCTTTAATCATTATTTAAGAAGAAAAAAAGACTGCAAAATCTTTGCCGTCCATGCACTTCTGCTAGGTTATTTCACTTTCTGCTAGGTTTTGGGTTCCTCTTTCCTTTTTTCCTACCCAGTTACTTTCTGAAGAGAGAGAGATTAAAAGATGAAAATACCCCTACAAGCAGAACAATGTATGATTCCACCTTAATATCCCCAGCCTAGTCTATCATGGGTTTCTAGACACAGAGTTCAAACAGCTACCAAAAAAACTTTGAACTTTTCAGCCAAACCCCAGTACACCTGGGTTAGCTTCTTTCTTTCTTCACTTTGCTGTCAGAAAAATTAAGTGTCAGTTGCCAGTCTCTCTTTTTTCAGGACAAGACCTCATTTGTAGCTGAAAGAACAGTAAAAATCTGGTGATATTTGGCCCAGCTGCTATGCCCTGCTGACAGCCAGCACAAAGCAAGATGTTGGAGAGAAAAAGGAGGCAGGTTTCCACTGAGATGTCAGACACGCGATTTTCTAAGCCAAACATGGGCTGCATTAAGGGCTGCTGAGTTGTTTCTGACCACTGACCCTAGCACTCTCATAAACATCACTGTTCCTAACCTGAGGATCTTAAGTTCTAGTCCAGCAATGTGACCAAAGGTAGCAAACAGGGATGATGAATAAAAGAAGCAAAAAGAAGGAAATGAACAACCCCCAGAGCTGCTTACACCACTTTGATAGCACCGCGAATGTAACAATTCTTTCAAATATCCATTAATTAGCTAGCATTGATTTGCAAGGGCTTAAGGCATTCATACATCTTTCTAGACCACTATTCTTGTCTGTACAAGTTGTCTGCAAAGAAAACTTCAGAAAATAAAGTTGAAAATATCCCCAAATCACATGCCAGCTGTGCCTGATGGGCAGAAGCACAGGAGTTATTTATACCTCCCAGGCTGTGCTTTCCTAAGATCTCTTTATAAAATTAATTGCTTCTAGAACTTAAACGAATTCTTGAGCAAGAAACCTATAAATATTAATGTTTTAAATTAAAAATTTTATTTTTGAAGATTGAAATGGTTGTTTCTTACTCTTAGCAGTCTGTTTCTGAGGCTACATATATCTGACAAAAAGTACTCTTTCTTCCCTTTGGATTTTCAAATTCTTGATTCTTAGAAGAAGAATGAGAAAAGGCAAAGAATGAGGAAAATGTTGTTTTCTCCTACTACTTTGAAAACATTTGCAATATATATACATATATATTAATTAGTAGAATTTGTTCTAAACTGAGTAAAATCTGTCCTACACATCATGCTTTTCTTGTTTTTTCTAACTATACCTACTTATGGCATCAAGTTAAAATTCTGATGAAAACTAATTAAAGAATCATAAACCATGTAATTCTGTAACTGTACTGAAACACTTTTCCCATCTAGCTTTTTGACCATCACTGTATTTTAAATTCTTCTAGATCAGTTTATAAGAGATTCCTGGATTTGTCTAATGAGAGTTATCAAAGCAAACTCAATGATAAGTTAATTTCTTCCTGTACCTTAATTTTCCAATAATTAGTATTCTAATATTAAAAGCAGTTAAAGCAATTCTATACCTCAACATTTTATTTTCTTCTATTATTGCAGCTTGGTAATCTATTACACACATCATGGTTCATTTAACTCCCCTGAAATCTCTCACAAAATCTAGTTTCTATCAGACCTACTAATATAAACCTTTGCTTGTGATGTTATCACAGGTAACTGGGAATGTTAAGAGTTCAAAAACTTAATTCTTATTTACAGTAGCATGGCCCAGTTTCTTTTAGGTTCCGAGCATTCTTTCTGATTTAGAATGGCCTTTTCCTCTTTAAACAGACCTTTTATTTTGCACTGTACCTAACAGAATTATCAATTCCCTTTGACTAGAATCATTACTCTTTGTAGAGGAATGAGGAAGAACATTTACTTCTACAGAGTGGAAAACTTCTAAGTACAAGTACACAGGATATAATATAGCAAACAAAAGTTGGCAATCACCTTTCCAAATAAATAAATGCCGTTGTGTCAGTTATCTCTTAAATGCTATTAAACCCCTAATGTCTAAACCTTTCCCCTTCAAATACAAAAGCACCAGAGCTAGAGTGTAAAAAAAAACAGTCAGCAGAAATGGGGTATTTGATATGGCTTGTTGCAATTGGTTTATCTGGAGCTTTCCTGAAGTCCATGCAGAGCAGGCAGTTTATTCCAACAACAGTAGCTGACAGAGTGATTTGCATTTGGTGCACTTTGTCCTTTCAACAGCATTCTCTTCTGCAATTTGAATCATTACAGAATCTAGTTATAGGTTTAGCAGAAAGTCTTTCACTTTCATAGAAAGAATTTCACAAAGGGAAGGACATTCTAGCATATCTATGTCTGATAAAGACAAATAATGTATATCCCAACATATAATGTAGTTCCTATAACACAAGCATTTTATTAAAAAAATAATACAAAGAACTTCACACAAAACAATCCTTTAAAATTTTTTTATTTTAAATAACAGTTCAATATTTTCCATCTTTATGTGCAGAGAAGTCCAAAGTAAGGCACAAAACACCACATAACCTTAGCTAATTACAGCTGGTAAAAATCTGGATACATACACTTCCCTTATGAGCATCCACATCCTAATGCCCAATTTACACAGAAGGTGTTATAATATAGACTGCTGATATCCAATAGGTAAGGCAGGCAAAAAGTATGCAAGTAGGTATGGAAGCTTAGCAATAATGGAAGACAGACCAACTCCAAAACATCAAATTCTCTCTCCCCCCCCTGCCCCATTCTTCAGTCATACAGAAGAAAAATGAGTAAATATAAAAAGGCTTCTCTGTAAAAGACAGGAGAGCAAGACTCAATGATCCAGCTGAGCCAAGACATCCATACATGCCCACCTCTCACTGGGAGGCAGGCAGCCTCTCACTGGGAGGCAGCTGATCCTGAACATTCTGTTACAGGAGTCTCAACATTCACCCTCCTTCCCTTGAGATCATTCACTTATGTATGCTGGGTATTCTCCAGCTTCAGGGTGGTACTTGGCTTTGACTAGTTTGGATATTATACTTACAGCCTTGTTATCTTCTTCAAGCCTACGTCCACTGATAGACCTTGTTGTTCTAAACTTACCCAGAAACAAAGAATGAAGGGGGGGGGGGGAAACCCCACTCAGTCTTCCCTTTACATAGCAAATTTTACTACACAGAATGTTACTAGCACCTCTGTTAATGAATATGCCAATACACCATATATCAGGAAATCCAAGGACTCACTATGTGCCTCAAGATGTACTGCACAAGAGACCATCATCAAAGGCCACAGAGGTTCATAAACAGAGCCAAATATGGAGGTCACACTCCACAATACATTAATACATTGATACATTCACACTGTATTGGGTGATTAATTACTGATAGAAACTTGCTTTTCCCATGGCAAAGACTGTAGAAAGGTCTACATATGTGCCTTCTACAGGAAAAAGATTTATTGCTTGAATACTACAGGGACCTGTAACTACATTTACTAACACAAATTACATGTAAATGCTTTTTTCCAAAAAAGCAGAATTTAGTAGCTTTTCCAAAACTAATACATTTGGATTCAATCTTTTATTTTAAAAATTCACTTTTCAATATATCAAAACAGTTTTGGAAGACATAATCATAAAGAAAATTTTTTACATTCTCTAGAAAGAGCCTATCATGTTTCAGCATGCAAGGCAACACTACTAACTGGTGTGATCCTTTGAAGTCAAGGTTACAATAAAGAAAAAGTTTCCTACTAAAAAGACTGAGCATATTATTGTTTGGGATAATTAACCCTAGAGAAATGAAGTTAACACCCCACTTAATATTGTATTTATTTAATAATTATTATTGTTTTAGAAGGCACCAAAAATAGTATCTCATGAAAACAGGATTTCTCTACATTGTGAAGTAATACTGATTTTTCCACTGGAATATAAAAACTGTATGAAAATTCTCTAGAGCACCACCGTGCCACAAATAACTCTTAGCCCAAAGGACAGTCTGGAAGAGAAGCAATCATGTAACAACTCAGACCAATTTTTCCCTCAAGTTTCATTTCTCTTTGTTCTTTAACAGTTAATGGGAAAACAAATTGAAATTTATCATACAATAATGACTTCCAATATGTAAAAACTGGTGTGTTTTATTATTTTTAAAAAGTATAATCCACTAGAAAATTGCCACAGAAGCAGCAAATCCGTGGTTTTACTGAAAAGCCAAAAACACCTCCATGTATACTCTACCTCACCCATCTTCTCCTAAAGAATAAGACCATCAAGAAAACATTTGTTTCCCCAGAATTCTTCCTATGGTCCTCTTTTATATACATTCCTATCATGGCACTGTAACATGACCTTTCTTATTTAAATTACAGCTTCACTGCTGTCCTCAAACAAAAAGTCACAGGATAAAAATGAATCCACTACATCTACTTTGTTAAATACTGTATTAGCAGAGCAGAACCTTTCTTGAGAGCCAAGAGTTCATTTCTGGTTGGTAAAGGAGGAAGTAATCTTCAGTCAAACTAATCCTATGGGATGATAAGTGAGTCTTAAAAAGCAAACTCCAAGTGCTTTTTTTCATTCACAGAAAGAATGATTCAAAAGTGATTCAAAAGCCAGGCAGCTCCCCAGTTTTCACAAGCTCATCAGCACCTGGCAGCCATAGCTCCAAAAATTCACCTGCTTTTAAAGCTGCTCCATTTCTTTCTGATTTTATAACAGTTTCCAAACCAACTGCTGTACAGGCAGATACAGCTCACTTCCTGGCAGGACTTTGTTCCCAGGCTCACAAGTCTCAATAACTTTGAAAATCACTGTCACAAACCTTTATCAAAAAGAGGCCAAGGGCAACAACCTCAATGCAGCTTTGGCAGGGGCATTGTCGAAGTGCAGCCCTGTTCTCTTAACCAGCATAAGTTTTTGAGATATATGCATGACTTCTGAATCAAGCTGAGCAAGGTGGTATGAAAAATCTCACAAAGCACCTCCAAAACTGATTCATCCAGGAGAAGATAGGGAAGAATTCAAGGACAGAGAAGCACTCACATGACAGGTGTACCTTTCTGTTTAGTCCCTTCTGTTTACCAGATAGATACAACACAACTGCAGCACAGCAAGAGAGATGTGTGATAGCTTTTAGAAAGACAATACATCCTATTAAAAAAAAATCCAGAAATAATTCTTTATTTCCAAACAGGATATGACAACTAATACAGTATATATTGGAAACACAAAAAAGCTTTTAATAAAGCAGTAATGGATTGTACTTGTGTTTACTGGAAAGTCATTGTTCTGTCCAGACTGTAAGCCCCAGAAATACATGCCTAGTTTACAGAAAGGTATTTATTACTTAATGCTTTTCACTGTAAGTAGCACCACATTTGGTTTTTGAACCCACACATTGCATTACTAAAAGCAATTCTCATGGCATCCAGACCTCCTTAACCTTAAATGAAGGTTTTGTGGACAAAATATAAGAGCTTGCTTCACCACGCAACATAAATAACAATCAAAATAAGTATTTTTCCCACAATTTAGAAACTCAGAAGAACTGCTAGACAAACCATATATTGAAACTGCAATGGGCTTAACAACAGAATCCAAGAGCACCGAGATACATCATCACAACTAAGATTCCTTAAATACTATGGAGCCAAGCAACCCTGAGGGCAAGCCAGTATAAAGCCCCCATTACATTCACAACTTCAGTAAGCAAACAGCTCTTAAGCAGGAACATCCTCACTTCACTGCTGGATTAAAAGAACATTCCTGACTCCATTTAAAAAGAAGTAATGCCTAAAATTGTTGGCACAGATACAACATTCTGAAACTAGGCCGTATGAATGTCACTTCATTGTTGCTACTGAAAGAAAAAAGATCAACTACAATAAAACCTTAGCCAGCACTGCAACATTATGCCAGCTAAGCAAGCCCTTAACCAGACCCATGGAGCTTTGCTGCCTTTCTGTTACACTCTTAAACACTCTCTGCAGATGCTTACTTTTATGTACATGGAAATGCATGCAAGCACACCCACTCCTTTTCTGACATCCTTCAGCATGTAAAAATTCTAAGTTATAATAAAAACCATAAAAAGTAGCATTTGCACCTAAAAATTTTATGAAAACATAGCAAAAACTTTTCTGACATAATTTCTTAGCATATTGATATTTACTGAATTTCCAAGCCCATCCTCAACATAAGTATTGTGTTATTCCTTGCTCTGCACATACTGCATCACTTGAATAGAAAATGTTTTAGGAACAAAACAAACGGCTTGCCCACTTCAGCTGAACTCACTAAGGTATGCATGTGAATGGCAATCCTTGGAGCCGGCAGCGGCTGCACAGAGGGCTCTGCTCCTGGCCAGTGTGCACAGCGCCATCAGAATGCGACTCTCGCACGCTCCGGAGTAGACGTGCAGCTATGCTGGAATCACAACCATTCTCACAAATGGAGTGACAATCCTGGAAAAAGTGAAATAAACCCCAGCTATCTCACCAGCACACACAGAAAATTGGTTTGTGGGTAGATGATCCAAGTGCCATTTCCTGATGAAGGAGTCAGGAAGATCTTACTCCGTTGTGCTTACATAACAGAGGGCATAAAGGAGAAAACATAGCATCATATATAACCTCTTCTCAGACAACCTTTTTATTATTATTACTCTCTATCTTGTTATTATTATTACTCTGTCTTGTCACAGATGACAATTATCTAGTCTAGAAGCTGCAATTTATCTCCTTATCTGTACAATTATATATCTAGTTGCAGACTAAATTTATTGTAACTGATTGTATCCTAGGATCTACTTTAGTTTGGAAACAATATGCATAAATCAACACTAAGGATTTTTAATCATTTTTATAAGGCATCTTCAACTTCTACTGTAAAATACTGGAAAAATCCTTCTGGTTATCTCTGTTGCAGCAAGCATGTTAATAACTACCAAGTACAATTACAAGGTATAATTTGAACAGATACTGTTAAGATGCAAGACACAAATTAAACAAACTAAAAAGCAAAACCTGTAAAGAAAACCTGTTCTGAAACATGCATTGCTTTAACTTGTAAGACAATAGTCTAGAAGTTATCGGTCTAAAACATGAATTACAGCAGTTAATATAAAAAGCAAATCAGGTCTGAATGAGGTATTAGGACAAACTAAGTATCTGCATATTCTCCTAGCACTGATTACTACACTGTATAATAAATAACTTGCTACTAATTCCTTCAAACAAGACAGGTGAATATATACTACTACTGTATTGGGGTAAAAATCCTAATGGAGCTATTTTGATGAAGTGTATGGTGAGTAGAAACTGTGCATCCCAGTACATCTCAAGCAACAATTAATGAAACATAAAGCTGAAATACCAGTTATCCCCAGATCTTAACTTTTTTCATTTTCACATAGACAAGAAACTTGAGACGTAGGAAATGCTCAGTGACGTTCAATTACGTCACCTTTATCACCTCCTGGCATCCTGTCATGAAGTTGCTGTGCTTACGTTAGCAGAGCCCTCTACACAGTGCGAGGCAGCTCCAGGCCGAGACCCTGCATTGAATCATGTGTGAAGGGGTGATGTGAGGACAGATGGGTTGTCTGAACCAAGTGCAGCATCCTTGCTTCGCTGGTTCAGTTCAGACAAGGAATCCTCCTAGAAACTCTCGTTTCAGGCCATTTAGAAGATCAAAGTGGACAGTTTTTGTAGGCATAATAATAGCAGGTTTCAGGCACAAAAATAATGCCCCCCTGTAAAATACACTGCCCAAGGGTGACTGATTTGCTTCAAAGGAGCATTTGGAGCTTGAGAGAACTAAGACATCATCAGCATCCAGTAACTCCGCAGAGATAAGCATCTACTCATCTCTGTCACCTCTCTTGGACAGCAAAGGGTGCAAAGAACTTTACCAGACTGAAACAACTGCAGTCTGAGAAAATAAAATAAAAACCAAATATATACATACAAATTCTTTCATAAGAACTAAGAAGCAGGTAGCTCTCAGACTGGCTATGCCAAGTTGCACCAGCACACAGTACCACTAAACCCCTGGTTTTTAAAGGGCAATTTCACACGGCAGCATGCAAAAAAAAAAAAGAAAAAAAAAAAAGAAAAAAAGAAAAAAAAATTAAAAAGAAAATTTTAAAAGGATAAGATATCTGCTACACTGCTGTGGTTCCCGGTTCAGCGACATACTTACTGCTACTGCCACTCCAGGATTTCAGCAGAGACTTAATGCTGATCTCGAAGAAGAGAGAGTCCTGCAGGCTGAGCATGGTGCGGGCAGGGCGGAGCGGGGCGCCGGCCGCGCCGCCGCCTCCGGGGTGTACCCACGCTCCTCCCGGGGGATGCTCCCAGCGACACGGGCACAGCGACCGAGCTACCCAGCCCTCGGCAGCCGAACGAAGCGACTCCTTGCAACTACAACCAAAAGGGGCTATAAAAGGCTGTTTGTGCTTTTCCGAGTTTTAAATAAACTTCCAACCGGTCTGTTAGAATCACGATTAATTAAATAAACTGCCCAGCATTGCTCTGCGCAGTGCCAAAAGCCAAACAAGCCGTCTACGCGAAAAGATCAGCAAAAATCAAAGGAGAGGTGGCGGTACGGAGGACGGAAAACCACAAATGTGAAAAACAATCACAGTGGAGGGCAGGAAGGCCATAAGTATTCCCACGGTGGATGCCTGCAAGAGAACTACAGCCAATTTAGGTTCCACACCTGAAGCCAGTGGCAGTTCTGGCTGTCCCATCCCCAGAAGAGTTCAAGGCCAGGCTGGATGAAGCTCTGAGAAACCTGGTGTAGTGAAGGTGTCCCTGCTATTGCAGGAGGCTGGAACTAGACTAGCTTTAAGGCCCCTCCCAACCCAAATCCTTTTATGATTCTACTAGCTCTTTGGAGTTTGGGGTTTTTTTCTTGGTGTCTTCTAAAGGACTTGACACAATTTTGGTATTTCTGATAGTTTACTCTGTCCAGTATAATCTCAAATGCCACAATGGAAAGTCTCTTAGAAATTACAGTTCTAGGTTCCTATGGATGCAATCCAACACTGCCTTAGGTAGCACTAAGGTTTTAATGCCATTCTTTTGAGATAAAGCAAGATACTTTATCAATAACTTTTGCCCACTTCAGCACAGGGTAAAGCAGTTTCAGATAAACCTCCTTTACCTTGTCCACACTACCAGGGGCAACCAAAAGTTGGTGGCTCTCTGTCAACTTGCGGTGTCATCTTTACACAGATCAAAACACACCTGAAAGTGTCTCAAAATTTTATTGGACAATTCAAAAATTTCAGAAAGACTTCTACACGCTGACAGGAAGAAAGGACATGGAGAAAATAATGCTTGTTTCCATAACTGCCACCAAATTACACGTGTAACACTACCCCTGGGTCAAGTAACAGGAACTGAGAGAACTGGATGCTGAGATTATTGTAGCAGTGGCTGCCAACAGCAGTTTATGTCTACATAAATTATAACTTGACCCACACCATACAGATGAACCAAAAAAGCATGTGGATCCAAGGCAGACTGATTAACTAAATCTGCTTTAAGGTGATTTTTAAAAAATCCAGTTTCAAAACTGCTACCCCGTACTGTACTAGGACTAAACAAGTCATGCGGAGGAAATAATACCTGTCTCCTCAGACAAATTAGAATCATCTGAAGTTGTAGGAAAGAATTAAGAACAGTGTACATCAAACACTTTTATGATTTAGGGTTTATTTGTGGTTTTGGTTTTGTTTATTTGGGGCTCTTTTAATCTATATCCCTCACCCCACATATACAAAAGAATTATCACTAACAGAGGTAATACAAACCAGTTCATGTAAAACTAAGTGGTTCTAAGTGACAGGTCTAACATAGCAGCAGAAAGACACTGGAGAAAAAGTGGGACAAGCCTGTCACTGCACTAGGCTGGTTCAAACACCAGCTGCTGTCATTTAGGAGATGAACCATTTTATTAAGAGAGAGAGACCGGCAATATAATTCGGTTTTCATAGATTAAAAATAATCCCAATTTCCCTATGCAAAAAATATTTTTCTATAATTAGATACAAAATTGCCACCTACACTGAAATAGTACTATTTTTCTTACCAAACAGGGTACAGCAGAACATGCATCCAGAGTAACTTTTTGGGACTTTGCATCAAACTTTTTCTTGTAAGCCTGTTTCAGGAAGTACTGCCTACACAGTAGGCAGTATTACCTCATATTGCTTTTCATCACTCCTTTTAGGAATAAATTCAAAGTTACACTTCAAGCATTCCTCTTTCCTCTTATTAAATAAGACATAACAGAGGTTGTATTTTGTTATGAGTAGGTATAAAGGTCAGATTTTGGAACTGGCTGATGAATTTCACCACTAATTTGAAAGACTGTATTAATTATGGTTGGTCTCTGACTGCCTTTAACACTGGGCTACAGAGACTTCTTCAAAAGAATCGTTGTTAACAGTGTGCATTCCAAAATTATGAGCCAACTCTCTCAGCACCTCAAAAATAATGATTTTTTAAAATACACTTTGAGTTCTTTGTAGTTGCCCTTTTTCCCCCCTCAGCTTTTATTCTTTAAGTTATTAGTGCCAAAAACTTATTAAAAACAATCTGCAGAAACTCTAGGAGATATACTAAAACAACCCTACAAAAATACTAGTCTCCATGTTCCACCTTCTGGAATCCTGTTAAGAAGACTTTCAACAAACAGAGAAGTTGTCAGTATTTCTGTAAAGTAGCATTTCAAAATTAAATGATTATTAGGAAATCTTTTTCAAAATTTGCATTTATTTATGACATTGAGGTGTTTGGCCAAGCAAGTTACACGGCCTTTCACCACGGCACCTGAGATTTTGTAGCGCTGCTATTTATTCATAGTATCAACTAATGATCACCATCAACTGGGTTTCCTCAAGGACACTAGCAATTTTAATTTTAAATGATTCATAGAAAAAATATGAGTACATTAACAATTTCTAAGAAATGAGAATTATATGTACCAAGAGTATAAGCTTCTTCTAAGGATTTCAGTAGATGCATTGAAGACTAGGAATATATAATATTAGGAACAAAAATATTTTGAAAAGAAAGATGTTCTTCTAATACTACATGAATATATATGGTCTCATACATACATGCACAGACATACTGACTTTGATTACACGGACATCCCTAGCTGATTAGTTTTAAAAATGGTTTACACCAAATATTTTCAGAGCCCTCCCCTTTCCCCAAGAAAGGCAAAACCAAATTATCAGTACAAGTCCATTTCACAAGTGGAGTAATGGGTCTGTCAGTATCCACCTATCATATAACATCAGTGTCATAAGAATTATCTTATTGTACAATTGTGCACAAGCCTTCTTCCTCACAACTCAATTTAACTGTTTTATAACCAAAGGTATGTAAATAACAATGACTGCCATATCAGACTTCCTGGGTTTTGGTTTTCCTTTGAAATGAGTTAACAAAACAACCTACCAAATATTAGAATAAACAGAAGATTTCAGTATAAACCACAAAGTTTAAAATGTAACCTTTTATTTTTAATCAAAACAAGAATAGTAAAAGCAGGAAAGAAAAACTATGGATTACAAGCCTCTGAATCTTGGATAAGCACAGACATGGCTAATTCTTTGAGAAGAGCCCAAGAAAACTCATCATGCAGAGTTACAAGATATAAACACCACGTATTTCTAGAACAGCGTTAGAAAAATGTCATTTACAACATGGATTTTTTTCCAGTTCCTCATTCTCAGAGAGGAAAATGAAAGAGTCTTCTGGAAAGTACACAGTGTCTAAAACTGAGAGCAGCAAGTATGACCACTAAAAATACCTATCACTTTAAGTACTTACAAGAAGTATTCCATAAGACTAATATTTTACTATTTATTAGATAAAATGGAAAATAAAGCACTTGTGTTTAAACATAAGCAAATAGCTTTCACCTGGAGCTGGTTCATGTAAGAAAAAAATCCAAAAAGAGAATATGAAATTGAGGATCTGTTGCATACTTTTATAAATAGGCTGAACATTACACAATTCCAATAAATACACAGTTTATATATTGATCCCAGTATTTGTATACCTTTTGATTCTGGATCGATTTCACTTCTAAAGGGAGCAGACTACTATAAAGTCTATTTCTAAGACTTTCTCAAGAGTCAAGGTGAGGTATGCATGAATAAGCACATTGGTATCAGTAAGCTCTTAAAAGAACATGACAAGAATTGGACTGTAGGTGCAGTAAAGCAGAAGTGCTCAATCTGCAGATGCAAGCTGTTCGTACTCTACTAAAATGATTAATCCAAGTGCCCAGTCAACACCATACTTTCTGCTCTGATACGGAAAACTCTTAGTAAAGAGGATGGCCAGAAGCAAATTGCTCAAGCTGCTTCAGTGACCTAAGTCAGCAGACTCCAGGCTGGAAATAGACTGATACATTACAAGATTCACGCACTGTAAGCCCAGCTGCTCCAGGATGCACTAGACTGTACAATTGTGGTACCATTCATCCACAACATGCTTGAACTGTACAAGCAAAGTCCATTCAGCACTTCCACACATAACTTTTAGCTGGAATTTTCAATAAATGTACAGTAAGCCCAGTCACAGGACAGGTAAGACTTGCCTTGAGTGTTTTAATAGCTAGAGGACCCAAGCAATGTAAGGGATCCGAAACTTTAGCACTGTAGATAGTACAGATAAGAGAACTTTTCTTTATTTGTAGCACTAGATATTTAATAAAAATATTTCTGAAAGGATCATTATCCATAGTAGGGTCAATACATTTACCAGAAATGTGTACGCAAAGGCTACTTGCACAGCTTTGCTTTAATTCAAGTAACATCATGCCTTTTTCTTGGAGTTGCCCAGACACATTGCTAGCAACTATTTTGAACAACCTACATGAAGTACCATATGCATAATACTGCTGCTGCAGTAACTGCCAGAGATCTGGCCTGTGGCAAACACTTATATGCAAGACCAAAAAAAAATTATTCATACAATGTTGTATGCGCTTCATCTCTACAGGCTGAAAAGGAAAGAGGGGTTTCATGACTGAAGACATTGCTGTATTTATTATCTTAAAAGAGCAATACTTAACTTCAAAAAGTATGTTTTCAAATGGCAAAGAAATAACACTTTATAAGTCATTAATTTTGTTTCACAGGGAGCATTACAGATTTTTAGCTTCATTTCCCTTTTTTCCCCCCCCTTCATTTGAAGCGTTATTCCGTAGTTCTACAACAGCTTCATTTTTCTAGGAGCATACCTAACACACACCTCCCTCCCTCAAACTCCCAGTGCAGCTCCTGCTTTTTTCTAATGGCATGGACAAGATAACAGAATATGATTTTTCTACTTATCCCTCCGCAAAATAGTTTAGATTACTTTGAACAAAGCATTCTGGCATTAACACTCAATTAAAAGCCAAAGCTAAAGGCATTGTTTTCAGTTACAAAAAAACATGCAGCTACTCTTGCTTCCAGAAGTTTCTTTAAAGTTTTCAGACCTACTACATTCATCTTCAGGATGATAAAGACTGGCAGAAAATGCATTCAGAACTACAAACAATATTTCCTATTTAAAGTAAATTATGAACTTTCCAGCTAGTTCTGGAAGGACACTGAAGATGCACATGCACAGCCTTCTTACAGAATACTGTCTTTGAGTAGGATCAAAGAGAATACAGTTAAATATTAACTTTTCTTTAAGTTGACAACATCTAGGTTGAATAGTTAGTCTGCTGTAAATGAAAAAAAAAAAAGGAAAGAATCCCTCACAACCTTCAAGAGTAATCAAATACTGAAAAATCAAATCATTTTCAAGGTAGTTTAACAACAGCCTTATGAATTTTGTACGAGTTTATACTAAACAGATATCCAGTCCTTCCTGAAAATCTAGCTTTCCAGATCAGCAAACATTGTAAGACTACAAGGAAACAAATCAGTAATGAAAAGGTGAAACATTTTAAAAACCGCAATAGGCAGTTCTGAGATTATATTTAACCAATCTCCCTCCAAGATAAAATGAGACAGGTAAAGTGATACCCAGGCCTAAATTTGCTACCACATCTCTTAAGTCTGACAAATCCAAGTTTCTCAATTGTCACAAGCAGCCCTACAATTAAAATTCTGGAAACCACAGTGATTCACTCCCTTCTCAGATGCTAAATTTCAATCTTCAATGACTGCAAATAAAACCTACAGGTATAAAGCCCAATTAGGATGGTTCAATGTCAGACAACCTGAAATAACTGCCTTAAGGTCTGATCTGTTCAATTCTGTACTGTGTCAGCCTCCTCACTGTGCTTCAGCACAAACATACCAATGCACTGGGTTTGGAGAACCGGCCCTCGGTTTTCACTAACCTTTAAAACGGAACCTGGAAACAGTTACAGAGCTACACAGAAAATCCCTGCTTAGTTGCTGGGTGTTTAAATGGATAGAGTAAGGAAAGTCTTAACTCTGTTACCCTACAAGGCCTCAAGACAACTGCTACAAATCAGTTATGTTTCTATTTTTGTTGTTCCACCCAAGCTGCTGGAAGACTGTGCCACTTTTACGGGAAACATTATATTTACATTATGCAAGGATCAGTCATTCTATCCCTATAGAGAGCATTGGGGGGGAAAAAAACACTCAGAGTTTATAATTCATCTGGGAAAACTTTAAAGAAGAAGTTAAAGAAAAAAAGTTACCTATAGGGATAAACTCAGCAAAGAAGCTGCAATCTATTAAGCCTCATGAGTGCAATAGTACTTGGGTAGAAAATACTCTTGGATGCAATTACCATTAAATTCACAGAGCAGCTGAAGATCCTTGTGTATGTGCATGCCCTGTGCCTGGAGGTGAACTCCTGCCTTCCTCCCTCTGCCATAAACAAAGCTGAGTGTTTGCTCCTGAGCCACTGTCCCTGCAGTCCACTCCTGTTCATACATTAAACACTGCAGAGCCCTGCATAAGCAGGCATATGTCTCATTCAGCCACCTCTGCCACAGGGCACTTAACAGTAGGCAGAGGGATGGGCGACAGCACAGTGACAAGAGGGAACTACTACATGTGTCTCTCTAAAACCTCCTCACAATCACAAGCCTACCAACTTGCTCCACCATGGCTTCAATCCCTATGCAGGTGGCAGCTCTGCACACATAGTCTAAGGACTTGCACAGTTATAACTGAGAGTCAGGGAAAGGAAAGCAAGAAGGGGCAAGGCATGGACAGCCAATTTTCTCTTGAGGTTTCAACTCCTGAAATTGCTTTTCCTGATGTTTCAGTTACACAGGGCAGGAGCATATGGAGCTCCACCACCCAATATCAGAAATAAATGGAGTAATTACATTAACATGGTATTCTTCACAGTTGAACTAAACTGACATATTTCTTTACTCCAAAGCCAGCAAATATTTACAATGCCTTTCTTTAGAGCTTTAGTTACCAGGATTTAAACAATTAAGTATTTTTAATGCTGAATTTTGCAGCTCTCCCATCTCTGTGAAACAGATATTCTTGTAGGAACCTGAAGTGTAAGAAAAAAATAGAGATGCTTTTAAGATTTAAAAAGGTAATTAAAAGGTAAAATAGACATTGTTTTGCAAATCAGAAATAAAAGAATTCATATGAATGTCATTTCTTTTCACATTTTCAGCACATTTGAGCAAATGTGCTGTTACACTAAAGAAAGGCAAGAAAAGAAATACAAAAATCAGAAAGGGGGAGAACCAGAAGTAGTAACAAACCAAGGGCAGCTAAATGCAACAGTTAGATACTAAACACCTAACACACACTAAAACTTTACAAGGCCATGTTTGCCTGGAAGTTGTGCAAACAGCCCACAACACAAAGTTCCTTAAAGTACCATAGCTGATGGACTACAAAATAGCCTCTGCCAGCAGGTGCACACAGGGCAGCAGCTGTGAAGCCCAGTGCTTTACCTGGACCATGGCAGGTAGCTCTGCATCCACACACCTGCAGCGGGCACAGCACACCAAACAAAAGCCATGGTGTCACTCCACTGCAAGCCCTACTCATTACTGAAAAATGAAGAGCTGAAACCAGCTCTTCATTTTTCAGTAATGAGTAAGATGTGGTAAAAACATCTTCACATAAAATGGACAATGTGCTTTAGCTTCTTCTGTTTATTCAACTGGCTCTCCCTATTTGTCAGTCATATTATCTATTGATAGAGCATTTTCCTACTGTTCATTTCTCCCAGTAACTGATATGAACATATTAATTATCCAAAGATACAATGTACCTATAAACGTCTATAACTTCCTCAATATCTGGGCATAACCTACTCTGCTCTATGTGGCTCCTTCCATGAAACAGGAATTTATGGAAACCCCAATCAAGAAAGAAAAGACAGTTTTAAACTAACTCTAATAAACTGAAAACAACATACTAGATAAATACAATATTTTTATACGAGTTTTGAATTTCTTTTATATGTATTACCAGTTTTCCTGTTTTAAGTTAGAAAATACTTTGAAATTAAAAACATCCTTCCTTCAGCAAGTCATTCTCCCAAAGAAGTAACTGAGACAAAGCTCATACCAGTTCATTCTTAGGAGATACCAAGTGACACCAGATAGTTTTGAGTCAGTTTCTAATATGACCGTACAACAGCATCCTGATGTTAAGAGTACCTGAAGCTTATATTGCCATACTGGTCTTGTTAATGAGCATTGAAAGTATCCCAAGCAATCAGGGTCCACAACATGCCTGTCACTACAGACCTCTTTGCATTAATCAGCTGAAGAACTATTATTATTTATGTAGCATCACCCTATAAAGGCATATTGCACAGCTCATGAAGTGACGGTACACCAAGTCCTGAGCATCCAGAGCATGTCATGAAAAACTGCTGCAGACAAATTTAATCTCTTCAGAAGGTTCCACTGGCAAAGTGACATGGCTTTCTGAAAGTTTTACCTGTCTCTTCAAAACAGTAATGCATTTGGATTTCTCATAACAAAATCCTTATTTTATAAATGAATACAAACATCAAAAATTTACAAGCATGAGTCAAGAACCCTCCTGACAGGGAGGGTGGGTCTTTGATTGAAGGGACCTCTTAGAACTTGGCTGGAGAACAAGAGGATGCGTGTCAAGCAAAACAACCAAGGTCACTAACACTGCTTCCCAAATCACAGCTACTCTTCAATAGCATTTACTACCTGAGAGAACATATTCTTACTTGAAGAGCAACTAAAGACTATTCAGTGCTAAGTTAGAGACAGGAAAAATAACATGTACTGAAAATGCAAAGGCTTTCCAAAGTAGCCCTTGATTAAGAGGGAGTAGTTGAAGTAGTAGTCTTTTGTTAGACTAAGGGTAAGAATCATCCTCTTACTGAAGAGCTTAGAACAAAAGCAACTAGAAACATAGAAGCTTACAAAGACATAAAACAGTTAACAAATGCAGCCAACATAAACTACCAATAGTCATCACAAATATCAATTACTGAAAAATATCATATCTGACTCTTCCCCTTACAATTCACATTTTCATTAGAAACAGAAAAACCCTGCCTAAAGGAGATTAGGACTAGTCTGATCACCTACAAACTAAAATTTTTCCATTTGAAACACAGACTTCTTTTTCAAGTGGTAATTGAAAAACTGTTTCACAATGTTCCAATTATAATATTTCTGTAACTTTAATCTGAATTGCTGGTATCACAAGCATGGCATCTTCATATGTAGTTGCTGAATTAATCCTGCTAGTAAATACTATACTGACCTTTCAAATACATTCTTGAGCATTAGGAGGATATTAGTTGGGATTTTTTTTTTAGCCCATGGATCAATTGTAATGTTTTAAAGGATAACAGTTTTTTACTTCTAAGAAAACAGCTCCTTAAAAATAAGCTGATACTTTTATTTTACATGCTATCCAGCCTTTTATACACTCTACCTTGGGATCACTAACAGACATTAATGATAGCAGATGAAGTTTTAAAATCTGTTCCACTTCCAAGATATTTACAGTATAAATCAAAACAGGAACAACATGCTAAACTCTTCTGTCTCTCTCAAAATGTCACTTCCAAGGCCTGTGGACACCTTAGACACAAAGAATTTAAAATAATATTTCCATTCTTCTATTACCAGTTTATCATAGATAGAACAGTTTTACAGTAGCAGATATTATTTCTTCAACAAGTTTCTCCACATCTTGTTGACTTCAGCACTTCACAACTCTCCTCAATCAGCTTTTGTAGAATCTTCTGAAAACTTATTTTTCTATGTTACATTTTCTTACATCCCCCACATGTATTATGTCTCTCCCCCTCTCCTTCAAGTTAAAAGCTTTATTTTGTCCCTCTCACAACTACCTTAAAAATAATTGAGGATTGGAAATGTCAAGAGATATTGAATAATTTACAATTCTCCCACTAAACTTTATCTGCATTATTTCAAAGAATTAGTCTAAAGATAAATTTCAAAGAATATCTGCAGCTAAATATTGTCCAACTTCGCCTTTTATTTTTTTCCCTTAATAAACTGGAGATTTTATTACTTCTTACTTTTCACCTTACAATCTGCAGGACAGAAAGTCAAAAGAACAGAAAAACAAAGTCCAAACAGCAGGTTTACTGACATTCACTTCCTAAATCTGCTGTTGGTTATTTCTCACAGTGTTCCAGTTTGCTGCCTATCCACTGGTATTGAAAGGGAAGGGGGTTTTCCTCTGCTTTCACAAGTAGAATAGTCTCACCAAAGACAGACATGCAACAGGAATACCAAAAATGAATATACAAGACAACTACACAGGTGGAAGGGAACCATCTCCTGCTCACAATACTGAGTCATTACATCGATTCAGCTGTCACATGAAAGCTATACTAACATTATGTCTGAGAAACCCTTTTAAATGCTTGAAGTCCAGAAGATGCATAAAAAGAGACGCTGTAAATGTGATACAAAGATAATCTAGTACGTGACCAATTGCAATAAAAAACTGATAAGACCTCTTCATCATGTGTCAGAGGAAAACAAGTCAATTACCTCCTGACTATATACATATACTCCACACATTTATATAAAAATACCCCACATGAGTAGCTATTAAATATGAAGAAATACTTCTAGATCCACTTTTGATTTGTACTGATACACACCTTGTATGAAGCACTAAGTTACAATTATTTCACCACTTGACTAAAATATACTCATGGTAAATTTCTGCACACATATTCTTCAGAAGAAACCATGAGAAAAACTACAGCAGAAGTATATTAGGTATATAGTCAAGTATGCAATTTTAAAAGATCAGATCCTCAATAAAGTAAAAACTATATTTGAGATGTGTTTGACAATTAAACACAACTATAGTTGATTTTTTGTATTAATGGTAAAATAAAGAAGTCAGAGGCATACCCCTCTTTGCACTTGGTCTTACTTTTAAAAAGATTTGCTGGACCTTATTTCAGTTCTTTATTGATTCCATCTTAAGCTAATGCCTTACTTAAGAAACACTTACCCAGTGGTCATTTTATCTGCTTATAATCAGATAATAAATAATCATAATAATAAAACCTATCATGCCTGCACTTAAAATAAAACTCTGGAAAGATGTTTGTTTTCCCATTTATCTAAAATATTTAAGACTTCATTTTCCACAAATCAATTAAAACAGAGGATATCCAAAAGGTGACTGCTACTTTTGATGATGGTAAGACATCTAATGCTGTCCCCACTACAGACCCAAAAGGCCCTTTCAGCAAGTTGATTCCCCTTGCCGATTCATTTCAAAAAGTGCCCCTAATACATTGGAACATTTTCCGTTGGCTTTGTGAAATTAATCAGCTCAGGGTAAAGCCACACCAGAACTCAAGAGAAGATGGGGAAGGCTGCACAGCTGTGAGTGAGATTGCCCTTTTCATTGACAGCAAACTGTTAGATCAGCCTGATCCGCTTGTAAAACTGCACTCAAAAATCGAACCAAAATCCCCTTTCCCTACCTTCTGTTGCAAAGAGCTTCAAGCACAGATTCCAAAGGCCCTTAGGAGAGGTTCACTTATTACTTCTTATGGAAAATATACACAGAACAATTTCCTGGGGCATTACTCAAGCAAAACAATGTTATCTGCAGTGATAAGAAAACAAGGAGAGAGGTTAGAGGCTTTTATGCAAATAGTATTCCGGATCCCAAACAGTATTATGGAGCAGTCTTCAAACGCAAGGGAGCAGGGATTGTTGGGGGAAGCCATGGTACTTAGCTGCACACCAACCCCTCCAGTCTTTTCTAACCAAAGCTCTGCACTTGGGTACAGAAACGGACTTTTATTTCACATACAAACACCAAGTCCCAGGTCATCCTTTGCTGTACAGGGCTGATTAGAGATGCAACTGGGAGCTGAATATGCCCTGCAGAGCTGCTGATATTATAGGCACACAGCGCTCACAGGTACTTTCTGTGTACCCAGCCCCTGCTGCTAACTCCCTGAGGCAGCCATGGCTCCTTTACCACCAAAGAACACATTCCTGTTGGTGTATTTTTACTCGCCTAGAAGAAGCACTTGAAGTGAAAGAGATTTTCCATACTCAGAAATAACATGGGGACTGTGAGGAGTGAGAATACTCACATCACTGATAAAATTACCATCTCTTCTACAATGCTTGCAGATTTGATTTACACAGCTAGCCATTAAGACAGTTCCACAGTATTAGCTACCCTGCCTTGTAACACAATGAAAGCACAGAGCTGCAACAAGAGGGCACATTTCACACACCACAGGTACAGCTGCCATTTGCCAGTTCACACAGGGCAGTCATGGCATTCCCCTTTAATGCTACAATCTGAACCTTACATGTTCAACTTTGCATATTTCATTTGGATTGTAGATTTTTTTGAAACAAATTTTTACAACTGAGAACATGCCCACTCTTAAATGCTACAGCACATTTTAAAAACTGCCTGTTCTTTTACTAACCTCTATTAAGCATTGTGATGCATACAGTCATATACAAACACTCCAACAAGGCAGTTGTGGTTTTCTTCTACAATTGTACTAAATCTTACACATCTAAAAAGACAGTCCTGAAAATATTTCTAAAATACACTTGAAACCATTCTGATGGAAACTACATATTTTAAAAGATGTATCACAGAGCATATATTTGTAAGGTCCTATTTTCAGCTCTTAAAGTATATACTGAGTAAATATTATGATAAATATTCTAATAACAAACAACAACAAAATTTCACCACCTGAATTTCCCACAAAAAATTTAGGTCAGCTAGATGCAAACCCAACTAGCTGGTATTATAAAAATAATGTTTTAATATTTCGATGCCAGAAATAGATTTTTTTGCTTGGTCTGTCTGTTGGAGAACTTCTAAAATATGGTTATACTTAAAAATAATTGTCAGGCTCAGAATTTCACCTAAATTCTCACCAAAACAACAAAAAAAATTTAACCAGCAGCAATAAGGAACAGAAAGTAAAAAAAAAGAAAAATAATAAACACCACTCACTCTCAAATTCAAATACAGTAATAGGACAAACCACCTTAGCTTTAAAAAACTATTGAGCTCCTCAACAGCTTCATTACATTAAATTCTGTGGTACATTAACACCACATCTGCCAACAATAAGCAAGTAAATGTTTACAATATTTTTTCAAATAATTCTATTGTTTTATTACCTGTTTGGTCAGCACCTGCCTTCTGCAGCATACCCAACTGGTAAACACAGTAGTTCTTTTGCTCTATTCCAGCAGAGCAGCTCATTCCATTACCAAGATACAAAAATAGAAATAAGCAGATAATTTAAAGAGGATTCAGCTACTATCTGCTATTGTAAAAGCATGATCCCAGAACAGACTAAGTCTTCCTTTCGTAAATGATGACATCACACTATCAAGCAATATTAGTCAGGCACCACTGGTTTCCACAAAATCGCTCCTAATAGTCACCATTTGGCTCATATTTAAGGACCAAGAGAGGAAAATCCATCTTTAACAGTCAGACTAGTTTATTCTATGTTTGTTATCCTCATTTACTCAAACTATCAACAAAAGACTGAACAAAGATGAACGTTATCTGTTTTGTCTACAAACTTCAATCAGCCTACGGCATTTTCTTTTAACCTGACACAAAGACAATTCTATTTCTTCTGATGTTATAACATGTGGAAAAAATATTATTTAAATTGAGAGCTATAAAGAAATTAGAATATAGCACAAAAAGCAGGATTGGTGAGATATACCTATGGAGATATTAAATTTGCAGTGATATCCAACTATAAACTCCAGGGCTGTTGTATAGCATTCCAAGTTAAATGAGGCCAAAAACCCTTTGCCATCAGACACCATGGGATTCTGATCAGCTTTCAAGTATACAGGCAGCCATAACAGACTTTATTCTGTAGGCAGCCTTCAATAACCCATAGCATTAGAACATTAACTTGTTGTAATTTGCTGTGCACAGGAACAACTTGTTTAACAGATCAGGGACAGTTGTGTCCCTTTCCTCAGCTGCCTATCTTACTCAACCTGATGCACCAAAAGAAAGTGGTTCATGTTACTATCAGAAAGGCTAAGAGAAGTCTTTCCAAGGAAATCCTTTTCTCCCACCACCACCACCACAAGCTTAATTCTGTAAGACTGTAAGTTCATCACCCAGTAAGATGGATGAATGTCTCCATCTCCCACCACTGCAGGTAGACAGGAAAAAAATTTAAAAGCCATCTTGAAAAGATATCTTAAAAACATCCAACCACACAGCAAAGGGCAAAACCTGCATCTGACAGCCAGCAGAAACCAAGACCATAAAGGCTCAAGACTGCACTATTTTAGCTGAAGGCAAAACAAAAAAAAAAGTAAAACCTAATTTTCCATTACTGCCCAGCTGTACTATCTGAAAAGGGAACATGAACTAATTCTACTTTTTATTAGCACAATACTCTAATATTTAGCCACTAACACAAAGTAAAAAAAATTTTAAAAAGAAATCATATAAGCAACCTTACCCATGTTCTTGAGGTTAAAAATTCTCTACACAATATCCATATTCTTACTTGACTTATTTACATAATATGTTTACTAAAATGTGCAATCTTCAAAACACTAAAAAAGTGAAACATACACTGTTTTGAGACAAAAAAAAACTCTTAAAAGGAAAGTCTTCGAAAACTTAGGGGATCAGAAAAACACAGAAAGAAAAGATGACACAAAACTCACATCCTGCACTGCAGTCACAGATCTCCATGCAGCACACTTTTGTCTAGACAACTTAGAGCCTAATTTTATGTGCATTACAGTTTAAAAACTTAAACATATTCTTATCCCAGAAAGAGGTGGGGAAAAAGCCACACAGGCATGCAAAGACAAGAAGAAATCCTCAAATTAGAAATCCTGAAAAGTTGCTTCCATATAGGTCACTAACAAATGATAATGTGTAAGTGATAAAATAGTTCTAAAGCTCAAGACACCACAGTCATAGGAACTCTGACAAAAAGGCCTTTTATAATCAAATTTGTCAATTTAACAAAGTAATCATGATCTGAAGAAAGAGCTTAGCAATCAGTTTCCACCAGGTTGATGACATGGATACATACAGTAATCAGGATGTAAAACATGTGTCTCCTCATCTTCGTCTATTGTCTGTCCTAATGAAAACAGTCTGACCCGTCTCATCTTCAGCAGCCTTGGAGAGCTTTCACGGGCTGTACTCCCAACATCCAGAACATCTCCAGAAGCAGCACTGGGAACAATTTTTTTCAGGAATTCCATTTTTACATGCCCTCTGTGTTCTCAGCAGTTATGCTCCACTTCACAGAGCGTGGCTCCCACATCAACTTCCTTGAGCACAGAGGTGGACTTCTCCTGGTGATGTCATGTTAAACCTGGGTGGTGCCAACAGCAGCGTCAGCTGCCAGCCAGCTGCTGCAAGGCAGATTCTAAAGACATTTAACTGTGCGGACTGATAAGAAAGCCAAACACCACCAAGCCTATATATTAACCAACACATGCTAGACTCTGCACGCCAAGGAGACAATATTTAGCACTGCAAGTTTTAAGCCCTAAGAAAATTTGCAACACATTTGCAAACTCATATCTGACAGAGTTCAATAGCTCCTCATTTTCATGAAGTGCACAGAGAGCGTTCTTCTGCATTTGAAAGATAACACTCATAATTCAGAAAGTCTAGGCACTTTGTTTTTAAAGCTGGTGTATAACATCACCATTCACATTCGCACATAGTTTTAGCCACTAACTACAAAAATACTAACTTTCATTATATTTATGTTCTGTTTTGCAGGGACTCTGGTGCTATTTTTACCACTTAAAATATTTGCACCACCTTCCAGAAAACTACAAGTACAGAAATAACCTGTCTCTTGTCCAAACATCCACTTTATCCCTAGGGCTACTTCTCCATACATGCCTGGTTTAGCTGAATTTTTTAGTTTTATTTTGGGAAATTTAAATGTTGTTTTATATTTAGCTTAAAGAGGCCAGAAAGATGACTTGCACTTGGAGCAGAAAGTTCAAGGACAAAACAAATAAATTATCACAGAAGAAGAACGCTCCTTATGGCTTCCTACAATTGGGAATACGCATCATTGTTTGATTTACAGTATTCTTTTATTTACTACACTTAGAGTGGAGACACACAGACACTATACTATGCAATATTCCTGCCTCATTTACCACTGAAGACTGTACCCAATGCTCAGAGGAAATACACTAAATACTGGCTCCAAACATCTCAGTGGCAGCCTGCATGATTCTATTATTTTTATGAAGGCAGCACAGTGTCCAAGACATTGCTGAATGCATGCAACACAATTACCCAAACTACACAGGAAGCATAGCACACTTCTATACATTCCTCAAAAGAAGGTATTTAATCTGAAATTCACTACTGTTTAGCTCTTAAAAAGAAAAAAAAAGTCTATGAAAGGTATGCAGCATAGTATGTTGTATGTCTCAGAGTTTCAGTTAAATGCTCACAAGGGGCTGCTCAACTGGATTAAGTTGTCAGTCTTACTCAACTGCCATCTATGTTGCTCAGAATGCCACAACTTGAAAAAGTTGGTAGAAGTTCATTAAAGCTGCCACCTAAGATATTTTTTCAAGTTCTATATAGACTGAAAATGTCTTTTCTATTCAATTCTGCATTAAAATCCCTAGATATCCAGGTTAGTCCAAATTCCCCTTATAAATTAATACAAGCACCTACATAATTTTTTCCTTACAAATAAATACAAAATTTTGACCTTATCATAAGAGACATATTGCAAGAATACCACTTCCTGCCGGGAGATCAAGCAGAAAAGTCTGCTTATAATGATTTCATTCACAGTATTTTATCCACAATACAAAAAAATTTACAGAGAAGTGGGTTTATGCATTTTCAAAACAATAATAAAGATACCACAAAGACAATTTGTGATTACAACAGATCATGAGTCATTACAAGCTCAAGCCACCATTTATTCATAATAGCATTATTTTCTATAGAGTTCCTTTTTTTTGCCCTTGAAACCTTGCCACAAACCTACTTTGCAGTTCCTAGCATTTGGGAGCAAGAGAGAATGCTTCCAACCATCCACTTGCCAAACTGAAAAGTGCAGATGGGGCAACCAGATATTTCACTTTGTACCTATCTTAAACACCCTCTGAAAGGCTCAGACTAGGTATCAAAGTGCTCTTACCACACTGTGGAGGTTTTATTATGTGTGTGGACTCAGGGTGGAGTCAACATGTAAAGTTCAAGTACCTAGTGCACCACTTACATTAAGTACACAAGGTGGGACATTTTACACAACATGAGGCATATGTGAATTGATCACAAATTTCAAAAACAATTAGGTGTTGAAGCTATATTTTTTGCAAAATTTGAAAACAACAGCCTTTCAAGTAATAGGACACATAAAACATAAGCAATAAAAACCACCCTCCAGACACATGATCACATTTCAAGATTAAACCTGATAAACTTATACAGCTTACACAAAACAGACAAAAAAAGCTTTTGACTGATTTTTACTTCAGGGTGGCTTTTGACTCTTAAGAAAAGAACATCAAGAAGTTTTCTACAGAAGATAGCTGGGGATCCATATACATATATTTATATATGTATATGGATGGTTGGAGGTTAACTGCAGGACTTCCATACTTCGCCATATTCTATGAAAACAGTATTTCATAAAAAATGAAGGCAAGATACAAGGTTTATGTTTTTGCCTTGGTATGTCATTTCACATACACTCCTTCCTCACATGTGTTCTTACCATCTTCTTAAACAGAACAATGCATATTTGTGGGTTCTATACAACCTAAGCAAGTTTTACAGATTGTCAGTGTAAAACATATCAGAAGTCTTACAATTGCTATAGCTAAATTCATGTTTAAACAAAATGAAAACAGGCAACATTAAATATTACTCAATAAATTTTAACATTTTATTATTCTGAAACCTCTAAACAAAAATATAAAAAATATAAGACCTGGTCTTAAAACTGTTATATGCATTACAGCAAGTTATTTGATGCCTTTTCATGTGTATTCCACTTCTGTTACAATCAAGGGATGTCTCTGATTTTGCACTGAAGTGCCTGCTGAAGTCATTCAGGTTTTCCCTGCCACATTTCCTGATGTTTGTATCAATAGCTGTGCAAGAAAACATCTGAGCTCTGCACCTCTCACTAACAGGAATCCACATTAGCAGAACTTTGCATCAGAAGAGATTACAAGCAGATCAAGAAACATGCAGGAGTACATAGTGGGAGACCCAGTGAATAATCACAGCACAACAGCACTTCTCAGAGCACTGTCTCCTTGGATTTGACCTTTCAGAACACAAATAGCCAAGCTGTTTGGCATGGGTGCATCGAAAGCCATGCACATGGGAATTCCACTGCAGCAGGTGGAGGAACATCCCAAAAATGAGAAATACTGAAAAAAACAAAACACGGTCAACAAAAGAAAGATCCATGTGAGAGAAAACTACTTGCAAGTGAGTTGAATTCACATGTGCAAAGAATTCCTCGAATTAGCAATAATAATAGTAAAAGACAATTATAAACCAGACAAAATAGTGTGAAGTACAATTTTGACAGACTGCCTAGAGGCCCTATAGCCTACCAAAAACAACACATCATTTGACAGGTCTCTTCCCGAGCAAGCGTGCATTGCAAACCTGCAGTTTTGCAACACGAAATGTTTCTAGAACTACCCCATTGTGCCACTGTGCCAGCCCAGCCCTACCTGCTGTGGGAGAGGAGAAAAGGTTTATTTTATGTTTAACGGGTAAGACGGCAGGAGGGTGCAGGAGGGCGGGGGAAGCGCGGTGCCGCCGGTGTCACCGGGATCCCGCAAGGCGCGGTGCGGGAATAACGCGGCTCTCCAGGGGAGCCCCCGCCCCCGCAGGGCTGTGCCCGCAGCGCCCCCCCGCGGCCTGAGGCCGGACTGCGCCCTCCTGCGCCGGGCCCGGCCCGGCCCTCACAGAGGACTGGTTTTAACCTGTCGGCGCCGCTCAGACTGCCCTGCACAGCAAAGAGGAGAACTGCGCCCGATTGCACGGGCCCCCGCAGGAGGCAACAAGTTAAGGGGAGCTTGCTTAGCACGGTGGGAACACGTGTTCCAAAATACAGCCATATTAAGGAAACTCGCCGTCCGCCCATCCGGGAGCCACTCTGCCAGCCACCCTGGCACCACCTGAGCTGGAATTAAGGCCCCTTCGCAGCTGCACACCCCACACTCACAGTCAGACGAGGCTTCCCTGTAGGCTCTATCGCAGGGTTCCCACAGCAGAGTTTCAGACGCCCCGATCCTTAAAATAATTTAATCATGGTGTAATAATTAAATCACAAAATAAGAGCTGGAGCCGGTGCCTCGGAGGAGGAACCCTGAGCAAAGGAACCCCTGGGCGTTTATACCCTCACAGTCCAGGCGCAGGGAAGCCTGGGGTCCCTCCGGCTGAGCCCTCGGCAGCCGCGTCTCTGAGTGCCCGGTCCCCCGGCTGGCACCACAGGTCCCGAGGTCCCGGGCCCTTCCTTGTGCAAAAAAGTTTCGCCAAGTCACGTTCTCTTGCCTCAGGCTCCTGGCTCCACAGAGCTCAGCCTGGAGCTGCACACCGAGCCACATGTGAGGAATATATTCCTCAACAGCCATGCTGGCCATTTCTACAACCACGCTGGCAAAGGACACAGCTGGAGGCATTCCTATGCAAGCAAAGTGGAAGTTCACCTTGAAACCTTGGTGGTTTAAAGGTCTTTTTCAACCTAAACGATTTTATGATCTCCCCTTTAGGTAAACACTGCTGTGGGGTGGGCACATCTATTGGCACACCAGACCCTGTGCTTTCTCCCAGCTTTTCAGCAACAGGACAATGTTAACTAGACAGAAGGACATGTTCAGGATACTCATCAGTAGATGAGGTCGACTGATGAGGCAATTAAAAAATGGTTTCTTGCAAAATCAGCCTCATGGAAGGATGAGACTGTAAAGTTGTTACGCCCAATGCCATCACATCAGAAGCCTTTTCAATTCTAGTTACAATGTCTTTTATATATTCCTTATCCAATCAACTACCTCCACAAAGCTTACTAGCATCTTCATAAATCAGTCATTAATTGCTACATTTTACATGATTCTGCTGCAATGCATCTCTTTTTAAACAATCATATAACTCTACAGAAACTTATTGCTGTATCTTCTACTTTTTATCAACTATAGAACAAGTTCTATTACTAGACTTTAAAATTTTCTATCTTACTTAACATATTTATTCGCTTACATGAGGCGTATTTCTACTTGCTTAAAACACATTTCTGCTTAAACTACAAATCTTTATTCTTACTTTGTGTCTGTTTCACTTTGCAGTTCTAAACCTTCAAGCCTTCTCCAAGGTCTTAGGTCAAACATTGTATCCATCTCTATCCCCGAGCTTGTATGCTTGAGGCCTTGGGAGCTCTCTGTGCCCGTATTTCCCACAACCACACGCCAAAAAAAAAAAAAAAAAAAGCTCCAAAAAAACACCAACATTCCCCTTCAAAAAAACCCAACACCCCCCCAAAACAAGAACCTACAAAGCAAAACTATCCTTCCTGCTGGGACACTGGTACTGGAGGCATCACCAAAGGAGTTTCAACAGGAAAGATCCAGCAGCATAAGAAAGGGTGCAAGTTTTGCCTTTTGCAAGAGTGAGCGGGCCAAGTGATGCAAAGCGGTCTTTATCTGTTTGCACCTCTTTAAGAAATGTTAATATTCTTTGAGATTAAGGGTGTTAACTATACATCCCATACTGAACATAGCATATAAAACACATTGAACACAGCACTGGTGTGAGCCACAGCATTAGTTTTCACCAACTTCCTCGTTTCAACCTGGTATCACTGTTTCAATTGGAAGCAAATCTGCTAAGAAAATAGACTAACTAAGAGACGACACAAATATTTAGGAGAAAAACCCAAGTTAAGGAAGTTTCTTCTTGATGCTTAGAGGACAAGACAAATTTGTAAGATTATTTGTAAGAGTTTGTCTTATCCCAATGAAAAAAATCTACTCTTAAAAGAAAAAAAAGTTAAGATATGAGATACACAACTGAAAGCAGAATAAAGCAGCAGAGTTAGAAATTGAACAGTCCAGCCTACAGGTATAAATTAACACATCTGCATTAAACTTGTGAGAGGTAGTGGGCACTGGACATCCATGTTATACCTGCTAGGCAAATAGTAGGACACTCAATTTCACACAAAGGCTTGCATGGGAGGGAAGACAAACCCTGTTTCTTCCTCTGTATATGTTACATTTTTTTTTTAAATGGCAAGCCTTTTTGCTTTAGAACTACAACTGTCACATAGCTTTGAACAAAGAACATAGCCGAGAAAAACACACGCATAGGGAGAAAACAGTGTATCTGTCATACTGTGGAGTCATCGCATCTTTTGGCAGCTTGCACTAACCACTTGTAAGGATCTAACATATTTAAAGGAAACAACTTTCCACATCTATTTCAAACTTTAAAAATATATTTAAGAGGCCATCCTTCATATAACTTACACTTAACTTCACAGTTAATTCCTAAGCTACATGGCATTATTGTTCAACTTGGTTCCATTCAACTAACGTAATTTCACAGAAAAAACCCAACCAGGGACAAAACAATGTAAAATTTTGCAATAAATTCTCTCTATATCAGTACAAACTTATTGTAGCTATTATTTTGCATACAAAATACTTTAAAATTAAGCCATTTAACCTTTCTATAGTTTTGGTTTACTGCTTTTTTTAATGTAAAAACGTAAATAGTTTCAGTTATCCCCACACTTTTCTTAGACACACCTAGCTATTTCCTGAGAAATGAAAGAAACAAGCAACAGCCAGTTTCTGGTAAAGTTTCACTTTTCTTTCAACCACTTAGACTGTATTTATTTGCTTTAAATGGGGCTGGAGATCCTTTCAGAGCAAGTTGTGGGGCTTTTTCTTTGGAAGGCTGCAAATTTCCAGGAAGGATTTGAGGGGGAGGTTTCAGAGTTTGGCTTTGATTATCTAGCATTAGAATGAAAAAAAATAGAAATATCTGTCAAAATATATCCATCAGCCATTGAACATAAAACTGTTATGAATACCATAACTGACTGAATACCATATTATTCTGTTTAACAGGAAAGTCCCCAAATTTTTACCATTTACGTATTAAGTTTTAACTGTTCTCATCTTGAGGTCACATGCAAGAATACAATGCTTTCCTGGACTCATTAGGAGTTCCTGAGAAGATCAAGGTATTGTCTACCCCACAGCTTCTCCAATCCTGTCAGGCTTCCTGTTGCTAACCTCTGGCTTGTTCCAAGTACTGATATATTGCACAAGACCTTCCAAACTGTGCAGCATAACCTGAACCATACCCACTTCCATGCAAGTAGAAACAGCAAGCGAAGACATTGTTACACAATCCCATAACAATAGAAGGGACCAGATCTTTTTTCTTATAAAATAATCAAAGTGAATGATGACAATCTTGATGTTGATATCTCTATATAACGGACATTAAAATAAGCAACATGTTAAAACCAATGGTTCATTGCCATAAAAACAGTGGCAACAGTGCTGTGAAACTGGATCTCTAAGGAATTGAGACATGAAAACTTTTACCAAAAGCTTTTTAAGTGCTTTACAGAAAAACATGATTTGCCAATTGTTAATGCACAGAACAGCCAGAACAGACAGTAAGTGATAACTGGAGACCAAGTACACATGTATTTCCAGAATTACTCAAGAATTCAGTGGGCCAACACATATTTCTTAAACAAATATTTGGGCTATTTAGTTGATAATTTTTACAGCCATTGTCATAGTCTCTGTTAGGAGTTTCTCTAGCACTACATAAAAGTACACATCTATAGAACAATTTCCTCACGTTTGAATGGCCAACTTTTAAAATCATGTTGAAAGCATAAAAGTCAATGTGGCTAAAATTAAGAAGAGAACCCAGGTACATCTGAAAGGGAGAAGGCTCCTTTCCTCACACAACCCTGTTATTCCTTCCTTAACTCTGCTGTACCTTTTAGACTGAATCCTTATTTCTTTAAGGAGTGGCTCAAATTGAAGAACAGTTCTGCTTTAGAAGTGAGGCTTGCTGCACTTCATTATGCATTTCTGAGCCAGAGCATTACTGAGAAGGAACTACCATACCAGAAACAAGAACTTCACGACCAGTGGTGCACTGTACATGGAAATTGCCCTCGGCCAGGTGAGACAAGATGTATAAAGCCCTGATGAGCAGGGGTACAAGGGAGGGCAACTCACAGTTTCCACAGGAAAGCTCTGCAGCTGCCTAGGAGATATCAGAAGTAGCTGCATCACTTGTGCTTTACCCAAACCTCTGAAAAAATATAATTTTTGACATACTTGTTTTGTTTAAAGACATACAGTGTTTTCATTAACTGCTAACCAAGAAATAAGCATTTTCCAGTTACTTAAAGATTCCTGGTTTCCATTCTGTTATATATCATAGATGCAAACTGTAATATGGAGTCTTTACTGTAACTTGAACAGTGACTCTAGACTTTAATGTAGAAGTTACTGTTACTTTTAAATGAAGCAACTCCCCAAGTGAATTGCTGCCAAGCAAACAGTTGCTGGCTGCAAATGGAGAACAGCAGCATCTCCACAATCAATATGTAACAGCTGCCTGACCAAAAAAAACATTAAAAATAAGGGTTGAAGATACATATGGATACAGATAGCTGTATAAATTTGTGCATATATACATATTTAAAAAGGGCTGTAGTAGTGCAATTTTAAGCAAGAGCAAAATTAATTAGCACACAGAGTACTCCACAATCTTCCTGCTGATGCATAATGAGACTGCTAAAAGAAATTCACCAGAGGTCTAGCCCCTTTGAAGGCCAAATGTATTATATTTTAGGTGTTAAAAAACAGCTAAAGGTAGTGCCTAGTATATTATGCTCAATATACAAGCAGATTACATTTTAAAAAATGTGGTCAAAAGAAAAAAAAAAATCACACTAAAATGTATTGTTCATTATCAATATACATAGCTGTTCCGCATGCCAGAAAATAAGTTTTAAAAAAAAAGCTTTACAAAATGTTGAAAACAGAAAATTTATGAATGTTGAATGCTGCCTAAAAAGGAAACCCAAACAAAAACATAGCACATAGTCCACAGAATCCTAGGGAAAGTAAATCCTACCAGAGAGGTTCAACAGTTTTTTTCCCCCTCTAGTCTGACAGACACTTTCCCGTTTCACAGATTAAGCAGCTTTTCTGTGTCCCTTTTAGCATTTCCATCTTCTGGGGTTTGTCTCAGATGTTCCACATTATTTGAACAACATGAGGCACTGAGTGTGAGGCATTCTGCAAGTCATTTGTCACTACAATTAGGTATGGTCTAAAAAGCTCTTCAGCAGAAGCATACCTCCCTAGTCAGGCATCAGAGTGAGAACAAATGTTCAAATGAAGCAGGAGGCGGGGGGGAAAGCCCACAGAAAGCCTTATTAAAAGCCAGTGAGGCCCACTAAGCTATATCTTAATAGAAACTCTGTGATAAAATAAGAACTTAAATTTTCTGTTTATTTTTCCAATATCCATTTTAGAATTTATATTGACAGAACTAATGAAACTGCCGAGCAGAGTAACAATTGAGAAACAAGTACTGCTTTAATCCTAAATGATTATTTAAGGAGAAGAAAAAAGAAAAGGAGGAATAAGATTTTTTTAAAATAAATTACATTTAAAAAACCACCACACTTTTCTCCTCATGATGATCCTTTTTTAATTATGCTGGAAAATAAATGAATCAAACTTAGGTGCTAACTTGCAAAAATGCTTGTCAAGTATTAACAGGCACATTAATTATTTTGAATACTGTTCAAAAATTGCTTTTACAGAAATAGGTTTCTCAGCATAACTGGTGCTCCAGACAATTTTGCAGAGAAGTCATGTGAGCTTTTCAAGACCTGACTGGACAAAGTCCTGAGCTACAAGGCTGATCAGCAAACTGATTCCAGGGAGTAAATTAGTGACACCGAAGAAGAATGGCAACTGGCACATTTTTCCATCTATATTATTTTTCCTTATCACACATATTTTTAAAGGAAAGCACTTGCATAAAATCTCTCTGCATTTTCCAACAAGAAAACAGACCCTGAAAGACCACTTCTCACTAAAGTGAAAAACAAAAAGAACCCCAAACACAACACGTTTACTGCCTATACAAAACACAGTAGGCTTTCAATACAAAGGACAATAGATACAAAATCTGTGGACCAAGTGCCAAGAATATTTGTTTTAAACCTGATCTAATAAAAACCTGATTGCTTTTTAAACATCTCACAGCAAGTATAAAAAACACAATAATTACTGGAAAATCTTCCAAAAATTAGATCAGTGCTGGACAGCCTTGTTCCCAAGAAAGAAAAACTACACAATTCAAACATGAACATTTGAAGTTTGTAACTGGAGCACATTTTCTACATAAACATACAGAAATGTAGAAACATATATAAGCATTAAAAACTTTTTTTTTTTTAAATTAGATAAAACTAAAGTTGTCCTAAGCAGGATAGGCGTGCACAGAAGAAAAACTTACAGTAAAAAAATTATACTAATGTTCTCAAACCCTCTGCCTCCATCTTTCTGCTTCATTTAAAAGATTGATTTGGAGTTCCTACTCTAATGTTCAAAGACGTACTTGCCTTCCTCGAGCAATAGCAAGATATGGTGTTTAAGGTAAAGTTCTGCAGCAACAAATTTATTATATGCTGAGAGAAAGAATACATCAGAACAAAAATAATTATGGTATAAAATTCTAACAAAAGGACAGTTAAGCAAGCCAGCATGTTCTATCACTGGAAATGAAAAACAGTAACAGAAGTAAACATGGGTATATGATATACTGGAGATGTGTCAAAGGCAGATCTTATCATGCATCCAAATTCTATTTCTTTGTATATTTATCCTGCACAGAATATAGAGAACAATACAAAATAAAGGAAGTGAGAGCTATGAGGAAATATTATATAACATATAATTCTAGAATTATTAATGACTATTAGTTAATAATAAAACATAAAATATTCTATTACATTCTACAAATTACCTCAGAATACATAAATAATAAAATTGTCTTGAATACAAGTCCACATAGGAAATAGCATATCAACAACAGCACTTCAATATTTTCATCCAGTCACACCAATGTACCCTTTGCTCTCAAAAGCCAAAAGAAAGCATGGTCTATCAGTTTTACTGCTTGACTATAGCAAAGCAGTGTGTTATATTATTTTTGAAGGATAGTTTCGACGTTGGTTGGATTTATCCATACTCATTTCCGCTCAGAAGAGTTTTAGTGACAATAGCTGCCCTGTACTGGACATCAATACCTATCTATTTCCTACTGGTAAAATCCTTACATGCAAAGCAGCAAAGAAAAGAGCATCTACAGGTGGCACTGACTTAGGAATGAGAACACTGACTGAGGAACTGAGGTCCCTTCCAACCCAAAGCTTTCCACGAGTCCATGACTGCCCTTGCCAATGAACTGCAGTTCCCGGCTTCACCCACAGGGGGGCAGAGCGCAGGCGCCCGCCCGCACATGCCGGAGGCGGGAGCGCTCTGCGCCCAACTCCGATTCGCACGGAGCACTGACGCTCGTGAAAGAAAACTGAAGAGAACTGTTGAACACACAGAAATTACACAAAAGAAATACTAAATGTACAATTCGAGAATTACTAAATGCACAGAAACCAAATCTGGCTTCAGAAGTCCCCAAGATGCAGATGACAGGGAGGCTATTTGCCCTGTTCTTGACCTCTTCCTTAGACACCCATTTTTGGCCGTGACCAGTTACTACACTGCATTAAAACAAATGTTCTTGTTGGATTTAACACAGTACAGACAGCCTTCTAGTCAGACAACTGATATCTGAAGTAGCAGCTCTATATTGTACTGTGTTAACAGTACAATATAGACAAGCAAAAACAGAAAAAGACAGATGAAAATCTATTTATGACACTACTTTGAGAAAGACCTTACCACTTAGAAGCCATTGTTAACCACTGACGAGAGCTATCACACTTAGGATAGATCCATCAAGACATTTTCCCCACGAGTCCAACGTTGTGCTTCGAGATGTAAGAGTAGACAAAGATGTAAACAGCTTTGAGTCAGCTGGTATGTAGCCAAAAACTGGAGAAAGATCTCCAAACACAGTACAGACAAATGAAATACAGAACTCTGAAAAAGAAACGAGAAAAAAAAAAAAATCAAACCTTAGGCATTTAACAGGTATGTCAACAATTTCCCAATGCTTTAGAATTCTAAATTTATCACTGAAAAGTTTAAAATTATAAAAATCTATTTGTTACATTTGTCTTCAAAATTGCTGTTCTGCTCAGGAGCTAATTATTCTTAATGATTTTTCCCCCATGAAAGAGAAAAATTAAAACTGACACCAAAATAACATCTGGTTTCCCACGCTCAGCATATTCTGCATGCATCCATTCCTTATGAAAGGTTTTAATTGCACTTTAGTTACAAACATATTTTTAATAACCATATCTAACCACTGCAAAATGCAAGCAATTCTGAATCAAATTTTTCAAGTTAGTCCTTCTATTAATTTTTTTCCTGATTTTTTGTTTTGTTTTTTTTTTAATCTGCTCAGTTAGCAGGAGGATGTGGTCAGAAAAAGATACAAAACAATACTTCAGAGCTGGGTCTTCCTAACAAAGCCTTGAGAACTTCTGGAGATTCCTTGACAATAGAAGTTTGTATGCAGCTGACATACTTGCCACAACTTGCCTAAGCAGCAGTTTCTTCTTGTTCTTCTACAGTGCCAAACTACAGTAAAAGAAAGTACTTTAGTATTTTTAATTTTACCCTGAAGGCAGATCAAGCACTTTCAACTGCTCTTAACAACTCAAGTCTAATCATGCAGTAGCAGTCCACCACTCCGGAATATCTAGTTTATATGGGGAAGTTTTTTTTTTCTTCTTTTTAAAATTCATAGCTTGAAAAATTCCAGGAATTTTAAAATTCCAGACCCTGAAAATTTTCCAGGAAAATTTTGTAAAAAACCCCCTGTACATCCAACATGATTTTCAGTGCTCTAATGCAGCACAAATGTAGTCGTTTCCTTTAAGGATGTGTGAACTATTCAATCATCATCAATTCTTTTATGTACAATTTGTTCCACTTCTTAATTAGTGTTTCCAAAAATACAAAAGAGAGACCCACATACGTGCAATCTAAAAGTAAAAAGCCACATCCTGAAGATTTTGAGATGTAAAAGAGAGCTTAAAAGTGGGACTGTGAGACAAGTAAGAAAATTAGATAAACTTTTGCAAATAGGAGGCAACCTGATGTTTATATATAAATTGGGAATGCATTACGTAATTCCTTGGAAAAGGAAGTGAAGTGTTTCAAGGACTTGACCAGTTACAAAGGGAAGCATTTAAAGACAGACAAAATTCTGGCTGTGAATTTTACTTGTTAAATTTTGCAACACTTTAATAAAAATGTCAACTGTTTCCCGTTGTCAGTGCATTTGCCAGTGCAGTGCATCAAACACACATCACTTTTACCTCTTCAATTAGGATAAGTTAACATCGTTTTCTGTACAGCAGAAATGTATCCCCTTTCATCCTACCTACATCAATAAACTGTACTATTCCCTTTTTTCTCTTCTTTTTGCTCCTTTTTTTTATTAAAGGTAAGCAATAGTTTATTTCAGCTCATGCCAAACCTTTCATTCACCCCAGTTTGAAAGAGTGGGTCAGCTGTCCTTTAACTCCTCCCCTAATACAATCACTGGGAACAGCACTTTAACACAATCACACCCATGCATTATTGCCCTCCACAAAATTGACAGAATACCCAGACAGAAACCACCCTGGCTTATGCTGACATTTTAGCTCACTACCTCAAGCAAAACATACATTCACAGGTACATAATCCATTCTGATTAGAGGCTTCTCTCAGAGCAAACACATTCAAACACATCTTCCTCCTTTACCACGCCAGATTCAATCTCCTACTCCCATCACAACACCACCCAATAGCTCAGCTGCTTAAGGAAGGAAACAAAGTTAAGTTGAAAACTGACTTGACTGCCCAAGCTTTGGGAAGGTACTGTCAGTTCAGCTAGCAGACTGTTTGGAAAGAGGCCAGAGGGTGGGAAGCCCATGAAAATCCATGCAATGTATTCAGGTTTTTTTGTACACACTGAGCAATAATGAATTTCATCTTGTAGCTGCTGCCCAGAACTTCAAGAACAACTACAGCTGGATTTGAATACAATCTGAGGTATTCTACAAAATCAATCTGATCACATTAACTCAGACTACAGGAGAAATAAAGTATCAGTAAAGGTAGCAAAAAGGTCAAACATCTCCAACAGATGCCAGTGAAGCTTACAGTAGCTCCAGCATATTGCTGGTTCATTGGGCTTCATTTCCTAATGGCAGCTGACAAGTTAAAATATAACTATACTTTATCAGATTTGAAGCCAAAGGTATCACACAGGTGTATTTTCAGTGTTTGGGGTTCACTCCTACAAAAGATTTATGAAAAGTTAAGAAGCAGAACATGAAAAAAAAGAAACATAATCAAGTTGAAAATACAAGAGGTTTGCTATCATAAGGTTCAAAAAATAGTACAAAGAAAACTGATGCTACCTCTAAGTTTTCATATCCAAAAGAATCCAGAATTCACATAACAATCTGAATTGGAAAACATAACTAAAAATCCAGCCAGCTTCAAATCTGATCAAGTAACAGCATGTGTAACTTCTAATTACATAAACTTATTTTTGGGGGGAAGGGGTGTTCACAGAGCATAATTTTCAAGCTGTTGCATTAAATTCACAGAGTAGCTGCTATAATGTTGGCTACTATGCAAGACAGAACTGAACTTTAACTTTTGAGCAGCAATTAACATGCTCCAATTCAGCACACATTGCTAAGCACAGGAGAGGTGGTACAGCAGACCACTTCCAAAAACTTCAGGGATGGGGATTAATACTAACATTGCTGAAACTCAAAGTATCAGCAACTTCATTTAAGAAGATTCACACAACACAACTAAATCAGAGCCTTCTTAATAATTACTGGCCCAAAATATTGAATAAGATGATACTTCAAAAGCAAGAAATACTAATAGTTTTAGCCATCTGCTAGAAGTGGTGCTTCCACACTACAAACCCTACCCAGGCTTCAATACACTGTTTGCTATTACACAGGCAGAATAAAGGCAGAGATATAGTTTATCTGTTTTTATGACATCATTTGAAAAATTACAACAAGAAGCTTGAAGTTTAGGGGCAAACATTTACACAATGGCACTATGGTCACACAAACCTGTGGCTGACCCATAACTTCAGCATTTTCTAGAGCTAAGTAACCTGCTGTCACAAGTGGTCCTAAAATACCCCTGGAGAGCTCTGGTCCTCTTGTCAGCTTACACCACCCCTCATACAGGAAATAGAAGGAAGAAAACAACATTGTTAACTATAAACTAGATTTATTATACAATGTATTTACTATATACAAGACTTCCCTGTTGCAGACCAATTACCTTTTTTTTTCCCACTACAGCACAAGGAAATTATACCAGAAGGCTGAAAGATTTCCAGTGGCTGACCAGTTCCCTTGTTCTCCCAACTTTTTCCTCAGCAACAGCATGCACTACTAGACTACACTGAGCTTATGGCTTGCTGTCCTCCCAAGTAAGTGATACTGGTGACTGACATCAGAAATAGCAAAAAGAAGAGCTTGAGAGCACCTGAATATTATGGAAACCACTTCTAAGCGAAGTATCTCAGAAAATCGAATGTTGTAAGAATAAAGAGGGGGAATGAAGTTTCCCAGACTCCTTATGCTCAAACCTACTCCATTTTCTTGCTGACGCTTGGCACATTGTATATCAACAGAAGATTTTTAGTAACAACTTGGTTCTTTTGCTTCCTATAAAAGTTTTAAGTATATTAACAGTGTATAACAATAATCATCACCACAAACTAAAAATGCCACATGACGAACTGAGTGTTACTTAAATGCTATCAAGAGCACAGTAGTCATGCAATACTCTCCCAACTTCACCAACCATCTCCTTACTGAAAAACAGCTTTTTTTCCATTCCACAATCCACACAACCAGCGAGGCTGGGTAGCTGCTGATCAATTAACTGTGAGGAACCACAAAAGTCGTAAACAGGAGAAACACAGGGTCACTAATGCAAAAACCAAGCTTAGGCAGGGAGAACTTCATTAAATACAAATATTGCAATTAGAAGATGCATAAATCATTGGCATGAAATTAATGTAGGTTCAGCTTTTACATAACTGATATGGAAATGAGATAACACAAGGCATATCAAGACCACCTAAAAGGATTCATGGGACAAGAAGAAAAAACTGCCTCAGTCATAACATAACTTTGGAATATAGCTAACCACCTGCACCTGAGAACTACATGTGTTTTACTGGTTCAACACTTTCTTCTTCCAAGAATTACAAATAGGTCTCCATTTACAAACTGATAAAGTTCAATTGAAAATACTCCCATTTGTAGTGAAGAAAGATTTGCAAGATAAATCTGAGGGCTTGGTACTAAACATGTAATAATTTGATCATGATAACTCAAACTTAAAAATGGATTATTTGAATTCCTTTTCCTTAGTTAGCATGAAAAGGGATCAAGTAAGTCAATCCCAAATCATATCCACTGGGCCAGGGCCACAAACCCTGCCTGTTCTTTGCATCTTTTCCATAACTTTTTATCTTTTGGAGTCTCATTTCAAAGTATTAGGAGTATGCCAAAACTCAGACTGTTTTTACCACAGCAGAATGGATAATTCCCTCTATAGAAGCTTTTCAGTTTCTCAGATTATTCTCTTCAGAAAAGTTGCCTTTATTAGTGCTACAAGACAAGGAACCCACTGTCTTCAGAAACCAGTGATGCAGTTACACCTTTCCAAAGTGCTAATGCCCTCTGACTGCTCCTTTACCCCTGCTATTTTCTGATTGTTGATTTAGAGGAGTGTTTCCCCAGCTGCAGTACAGAACCAAATATTTTGGGCCTCCCAAAAAGTGACCTTAACTATCTTCTATTACACCAACTATTAATTTGGACTAGCAATCTGGGAGAAAGTATTTCTCTGCGGCTTTTCAAGAAACTGCAGCAGAGAAATACTTTCTCTGCAAGTGTTCAATCTGCAAGGAATCTGCAGAGGACCAAGAAATTACAGTTCTTTCCCCTTACCAGGAGAGGTTGTAAGCAATTTAGATGTTCAGACTACCTTAAAGAAATGTTGCTTCCACCAGGAAAACAGCTAAAATGAAGTCTGTATAGTATTTTAAAATTTGTGCCGGAACACAAGGATTTCCAAGAGAAGAAAGGAGTAAGACCCCAGCTTGCCTAATCTTATGTCCCCTAGAATTTATCATCACCTGTACCTTCTTATTTCATATGTGACCTGAAGGGAAAACAGCAGACCCTTAACGAGAGCAACCATCATCTTCTCCTCAGATGTGCTGCTGCCCTCAACAGTAAAACACAACAGTGCGTCTGGAGTGTCTGCATTCATCTGAACACCACTGCTCACCATCATCTATATTAACAAAGCTTCAGCCACAGGAAAAGTGACAACTTCCATGAGTGTGCAGTGTAGGCAAGAAGCTTCAAACTCTGACCTCTGCACCACCACCATCACTATAGCAACAACTGAGAAAATGCAAAAAAATGCTAAATGGCTTTAGAAACTAAACTCCTTTTTTCCCTTTTAAAAAAATAAATTGCAAGCATAGCTAAACTAAAAATGAGCCTGGAACTAAATAAATTAGATCCAAAGAACAGGACCTTATATCACACCTTCAAACTGCTTTTGGCAATTTCCTATTTTTGAAAGTATCTCAAACCAAAGCAAACAATCCCTTTTTATTCAATCAGCTTTTGGAGATCACCATCTAGCAGGCTTCAAACACTTGAAATTAAGGAATGATAAAAAAAAAATCAACATCTTATGTAGAACATTTCTTCCCTTAACAGACTGTTAAGGCTTAAAATACATTCTCTTTTCTAAAAGTGCCAAAAAACATGAAACACTGACCAGTTCTGTCTGTCCATACAAAGAAAAATGTGGCAATTTTTCTTAATTATGATATAACATTAGGAGGAACCAACATGTACTTTATGCACATTCAGTACCAAGGTCTACATGAATTAAATAAATAAATAACACCTCACCACTGCCCCACCCACACCAAAAAAACACCTCGCCACTTTACTCCCTCAAACAAAGCAGGAAGCTGCTTTTCCCACTTCCTCCCTCAAAGCATCTTCAATAGAGGTTAAACTAAGGTCCTATATATAAAACACCAGTAGTTCCTCCAATATGCTGACCAGACAACGAAGTAGAACATCAATAACGTATAATACAGCAAGTAGAACATCAGTTAGCAGATTTCTTAGCTACTCAAGCAGTTGCAGAAAAACATTTCAATTGATATATCCCAACCTAGTGCAATTATCTCTGGCCTCTGGAAATAGAATACAAATACTGCATAAAAAGCAGTAGTGCTAACTGCTTTTGAACTACAATGATCACAATGGGGACTTTGTGGTACCTGCAAACCACCTCAACCCATTCTTTTATCTTAAACTGTAGAGTTCATAGAGTCTATATTTACACAGGGTGAGATATGAACTTGCTTTTTCACTTTAAAAAAAAAGCTCAAATGAGGCCAGTCTGCATTCTCCAGCATAACAATAACAAACATTAAAGTAGCTGAATTATTCTTCTTGTTTCTAGGCACAAAACATCATGAAAGCCCTAGTGATTTCTCTCTCTACTGCATTCTAGTCTTCCCATAATAATCACATAGTAGTTTTCAAACAGCCACCTGCAAAATTCAGAACTTGTGTCCCTAACATATGTCAGTTCTTAAATTTGGAACATTTGTATCACTGAGCTACAATCACAAAGATTTTATGCCCTTAAACTACCTAAGTTATATGTAAGAGTTTTATATACTAGATATGGTTTGATGGGAACATGCAATAAAAGCTACTTTCAAATTATGGGGACTAGGACCTACTTGAAAATGGAACTATTTATTCTTAATTTAAAAAGGCAAGTCAAGAGAACAACAACTCGCACTATGGCATAACACAGAATACACTTTACAATACCTTCTTTAGATACTCTCCCAGGAGATACAAGCTTGGGTTTCCAACTGGATCAAATCAGTCGCACACAATTTACCTCAGCACCACAAAAATACAAGTACAATCTGTGCCTGGTGGTTTGTTTCCAGATTTTGAATTACAGACTATGATATTGTTGGGGGTTGGATCTGTTTCTTTTGTGTTTGTGGAATTTTTTCCTGATGGTTTGCTAGGTAACTGATGGCTGGGTACTTTATGGATACTTGACTTAAACAAAGGAGGCAGCAGGTTTCTCTGGGTGGAACAGCAGTGAGCAGCAGTTTGGTCTGAGGACACCGCTCCGAAAGGACTGGAGTACCAGGGGACCCTGCTTGTTTTCTCTTTCTCTACTGGATTTCTCTCCAGAGGAAGACTGAACACATTTTTCTTCACCATTGGACTCTCATACAGGACTATCTCACTTCATAGAACTGTATTCACTGCTCAAGGAGGATTTCATCTGGACTGCTTTCACCGCCCTGATACCCAGGGTGTCAGGTCACATCCCTGACTCTGTCAGGGCATTTTCTGAGGTTTTGTTGTTTTTTTTTTTTTGCTTGTCTCTTAGTGCTATTACATTTGTATTTGTCTTTGCTTTGTCTAATATTCCTAGTAAAGAACTGTTATTCCCACTCCCAAATCTTTGCCTGAGAGCCTCCAATTGCAAAATTATAATAATCTGAGGGAGGGGGTTTACATTCTCTATTCAAAGGGAGATTCCAGCTTTTGCTGGCAGGTACCTGTCTTTCAAATCAAGACAGATTTCATAGCCTGATCATGACTTACAGGAAGAGAAGTGTTCATAAATGCTTTGAAATAAGGTTCATTTTTCCCCCAATGCAGCAAAGGCCCAAAACTATACAAAAGTGTTAAAGAAATGTGTAGGTAAAAACTCACAGTTTCCTGCACCAAAAGCTTGCTCTATTTCTTCTGTACTTCTGTTTACCCAGCTTTCTGTTCCTACACTTGCTATCCACCACTCTCACTCTCCCCAGCTATTCACCTATCAATTCTGCAGGTAGGTGCATGTACATACATCTAAATATACACACAAGCACACGTATCAACTCCATCTGAAAAGACATCTCTGAGCCTCAATTTTACATGCAACATCTACCACCAAAGTAACTTCAAATGGGGTGGCAGTGGTAGGGTCTAAACTGAAGAAACAGAGGGAACGGAGCAAGATCTCCATGATTTCTGTGTCAAGAAACAGAGCACCATGTGTGCCATATCCCAGTGAAGATGTCAGAGAGACCTACACATACTGCTACTCCTGCAAAGAATAAGAACACTCATTTGCAACTCCTTTCTCTATATGGACTGATGAGGGGTATCCAGGAGCCCCCCCAAGTCACACCAACAGCTATCATGGGACCAGTGACTACTCAGCACTCCATCCCAGGGAATAAACAGGCCAGTCAGCCTGCACTCTGGATGTCCAGAGTGCACAGGACAGCAATTCTTCAGCTTTTTGAATGACGTTGGTTTTGGATGATGTCTCCAGAGGTAGAAATCTTTGTATTTTTGCTTACACCTTTTTTTTTTTACCTAATCAGCATTACTGGCAGGTTAGATTAGGTCAATTAAAAATCATGAAAATTCTGTCAATGTCAGTATGTCCAGCTGCCATGGGCACAATCCCAGCAGTTCTTTCTCTTTCTGTGCTTGCGGATTTAGCACAAGAGCAGAAGTGGTGTTGATAAGGACTATTCTCATGAATGACAGATAAAAATTGCTAGGAACACTTCAGGTATCTCCCATGCTAATGCCTCTAAAGAGAACCAGCCTTTGTCCAGCTCTACTCTTAGTTCCAAGTCCTCTTTAGGACATGGCATTTACAAAAGATGATGTTTGCAAAACTGGACAACACCAGTGGAGAAATAAAGTCACTCTTCACAATATCAGCTTCAAATGCAAATTCCTGAAGTCTCATTTTACCAGATCATTCCCAAGCCTCATGGTGTAGATATTCCTTCACTTTTTAAAAAATTTAATAATCTCTTTTAACAGTCTCCCACCCTGAATTACTAGAGCCTTATCTTCTGGATCAAGTACAACAAAACTATCTCTATTTGTAGTTTTTATGCTCTCTCCAGCTCTTATTTTATAAACATATCCAACATTATATTCAGTTACTCCAAACAAACAAACTTAACTGCATAGAGCTGCTAAAACCTACACAATTATTGTCCTTGAGACTACTACAAAAAAACAGCAGTGAAAGTTCAACAGCAGGAAGTCTGTGAAAGGCTAAGCAAATGGGGCTGCATATGGCAAGGCAGGTTTTACCCATAACTTTACAAGCATCTTTTCAGCACACACCTTTTTATTTTGTGCTGTTCTCCCTTTCCTACTAGCACGCTGCTGGGGTATCTTTGAGCTCCTTGAATACTCTCTGCACAAGTATGACTAACATCATGCCCAGTGGGACCCAAACTATAGCAGGCCCAAGGACTGTTGGCAAAAGTGATACTTACTAAATCTGCATTTAACCTACAGATTCTCTTGCCCCCTTAATGTAACATACTTGAGCAGTAATATTTTTTGTTATAAGCTGCTGTTTATGAAGACAGAGAGAAACCTTGAGAGGACTATGGAAGGAAAACAGGATCCCTAAAGTTTACTAGCAAGATACACACACCAGAGTATTAAAAAACCTTTATAAATTCCCACTTGAACCTTCCCTGGAATACTTCATAGAAGTCTGGCCAATGCATGTTAAAAAGATGAATTAATATATGAAGAAGGCAATTACAGCATTTTGGTATGATAAGGTGAACAAGAAATCTCACCTGAACAAGAGAGAGTCTGGTTTATCTGGTTTAGCAAAATTATACTATTACTCTCTAGAAACACACTCAAGATAAGGGGAAACAAACACTACAAAGAAAAAATTGCTACCTAAGATGAAAAATAACGTTGGCAACTGCCACCGACAAACTGCTTTAACATACAACTGCAAATATTCCTCAGGTATCAGTTAATTAGTTTTGAAGCATCCTTCCAATAGTTAGCTGACAAAACACACAAAGCCTGTTTTATTATCATGACCATCTCATGTAACTTCACTTAAAAAAAAAAAAAAACTAAGATGAGAGGGGGGGGAAAAAAAGATCCAAGCCAGGCATCTTCTCCCATTTTCTGGAATACAGGGAATAAGAAAAAAATAGATCACCACGCTAATTCCAAAGTGACCACCTGCACCACTCAAGTGGCATGTCAATATGTCCCAAGCCTACTGCTAAACACTCTTATCTGTAGCTATTTCAAGCTAGGCCAGCCCCAGCTCTTGAAAAGTAAAGTTCTCTTACACCTGTATGGACCAGCTGCCAAAGCAGCAGCTGGAATGATGGAAGAAAGGTCCTCCTGTACCAAAGTCTGCAAACTCCATGCAGCTCAACTTTGACTATTGTCACTAACCACAAAAAACAATTCATGTTGCTTCTGGTGACAAGGGCAAGAATTGCTGTGTAAAGAACAAACCAATAAAACCCCAAAGCTTACAGCACCAGTGTCAGGGCATCAGGTCTTTGCACCAGATCAAATATTTAGGCATTTCAGAGAACCTCAAATTCAACTTTAGAAGTTTGGCTTGGTTTTGTTTTTAGTATTTGTTATTCTTATATTTTTGCATGCAAACATAAATCACTAGGAAAAACTAAGGATAAATACAAAAATCCCTCAAAAGTGAAGCCATGTTCAGAGCAAACACTGTTTTTCAATTATCCCAAGGGGATTTTTTTTCCTTTTTGATATCTTCCAGTGATAATATTGGACACTTGCTGTTTGATACTGTATTCAGTCATTCTTCCTGGGAGGTGCTCATGTCAGAGGGAATTAGGATTATAATAGATTTGGGGGAGGGGAAGGAAGGAAAGGGAGGACAACAGAAGTCTTAGAAGAGACAGAGCTATATGGCAGTATGCAGATACTCAGACAATTAACTGTCGGGCACTGAGGATAAGCAAGCTAAATACCAGAAAAAACTGTTCTTTTAGTCAATACAGAAAGGCAGAAGCAACCCTAGCTGAGTCAGTCTGGCTAACATCTATTACTGGAGTTCATCAGGATTTAGAGCAAGACCAGACAAGAACAATGCTGAATTCTAAAGCCTTCTAACATTGCAACACTTCTCCAGCCTACTGTGATTCCTGGGAGGATTGTTACAGATACAAGAGTTGTGGAGGCTGAAAGTTGTTTGGGTGCGAGCATGCAGAAGCTGCACAAAGCAGCAAACCTCAGCCAGACCGTGCGCTAGGCCAGCTGCCCTCCCACTGATGGATAAGCAACATTGCATTTTCTACTGGTAAGGCAGGCCAGTGACCACAGGTACAGGGTCACACAACCCTGAAATATTATCCTCATTTTTCTCACAGTAACTCACGTAGCCCGCATGTGCACATAGCTCCTTCCTCTGACATTGACGTTATCTGCACAATACCTATCGTTTCTTTCAAACTAACGCTTAAATGTAGGCAAAAACTGCTAAAAACTCATGGCACTCTAAGCTAAAAGGAGCACATTATACACCCATGTTCTGTATTATGCAAGTCCACTGAAGCGAAAAGTTTGCCTTCACATCACTTAAGGAGCTCAGACAAAAAATTAAACTTGTCCTTTGGTCCTTTATGCAATAATGAAGTCGTCACTGGGCAAGATGGTGAAGACAAAACTCCCTTACATACAAAGCTAGGTATAAAATAGGCAACTCCTGCCTGATGCAGAACACACCGTTTTCCAAGTTGTTTTCCTTGATGCATAGCCACTGAAGGGAATGATAATCATCTTAAGTTCTTAGAAAAAGTAAATACAGACAGCATGATCTCAACTGTATTAGCAAAAACTTTCAGCATACCAATTAATTTTATCACCCCAAATTAGAAAGACAAGCATTCACAGTGAAATAAACATATGAGGACCACTCCTGAGCTGTTGAAGCCTAGCAGGATGACTCTGCAAAGCAGAATATATAAAATACATTAACACGAAAAATGAATAGTTCTACTTTTTGCTTTAGCCTTTACAATCTAAAACTTCCCTTCTTAAAAGTATTATGTTATTACACGAAAACCAGCTATCACCATGCTTTGGTTCACTTAGGCCAGTCAAACAGAAACAGAATTAGTTGAATTTTCCAACTTTACCTTAACTAACCTCACAGAAGAATTAAACAACTTTTCTTTTGAAATGAACCTCAGCAACAATGTTCTACAACATCCCAAAGCAACATACCACCACTCTGCTCCAAGGAAACCACTTCCAGAGAAGTCAGCACAGACTTTACCCAAATCAATTTTGGAATATAAATAAGGAGTCATTCACAGCAGCAATTTGCTCAAGGAAGTCGGTTGTCTACTGGCAATAACCATCATCAAGTACCACTAAGGACGTCTACAAACCACAGATAAAGGAAGCTTTTGACACTGAAAATGTTCTCATCTTTAAATACGTGACTTACTAAACCTGCAACACAATTTTCACAGAGGGGTTTGTTTCCTTCCTGAGACAGTATCACAAGATAAGAATCAGTGTGGTTTTATAGCACTTGGTGTGTGATCTTCCACACAGATTCTGAAGTATTCAGCACATATCCTCAGCATGACAGTAACAACTCAGAAGCAAAGCGACCAAAACAGCCTACTGAGGAAATGACACGGGGAGGAAATATTTCTTAAGAAACTACAGTAAATTTCACTCTTTGCTCAACCCTCAATCAGCAAATCACCTTTCTCAAAGTATTCTGTATACTGCATGAAGTCTGCAGCAGGGAGATACACAGTGCACAAAGGAATAAAGAATTCTTTTTCCGGTTTAGTATAGTTCTTTCCTAATGTCCATTTGAGATTTATAACTCTGAAGGAAGTCCAAGTTACACTCTTGCAGTCTTGTCTCCAGATTGCCTTACTATTCTTCAAGATCGTATTAGCAAATTACTTTTGTAACTCCCTCAGTATGAGTGACCGTGAAAATATTTGAGATTTGTTGGGTTTTCAGGGTTTTTTTTTCATGTTTTCTTTCAGATCCTTAGGATGTTTTAGCTAGCGCTACCCTGATCGTCAGACAGTGATTTCTGGTCAAGACACAAATTGAACTGCCCACTGAGTAACAAAAATTATCACGTTACCAAAATACTAGAAACACACACATGAAAGTGGAGAGGGGAAAACTAATTAAGCCCCTACAATACTTACAGCCATACAAGCACGCCTGTCTGAAGCTGCAAAAACTGTGGAAGCCAAACTTGGTCCTAAAAGCACCTCAGAGCGACTCCATCAGCGAGGCGCTGCACACTAAGCGCACACACGTCTCCTAGTTTGCCGCTCAAGTCTCCCAAGTTTCACCCGAAGGCGGGGGAGCGGGCCAGCTGCGCGGAGGGCGGCACGGGCGGCCGGGGGCGTCGCTGCTCGCCCGCAC
>WBNO01026499.1:52731-100000 GCA_013400575.1 Peucedramus taeniatus | reverse complement strand
CCCGGCGGCTCCGCGCAGCCCCGCGGCGGGCCAGCCCGGCGGGAGGGCGGCCCCAGGATGCCTCCACGCCCCCGGAGAGAGCAGGACCAGTCGCCGCCGTTACCAAGGCCGGTATCATCAAGGTAGCCGGGAATCAAACGGCTTTCTGGCCGCGCAGCAGCGTCGCTGGGAAACATCAAGGAAAGTGTCCCGGCTCCTGAGGCCCCGCAAAGGTCCCGCCGCGCCGTGCCGTCAGGGCGCTGCTTTCGCCCGTAGGAAGCGGTCGGAACATCCGCCCTTCCCCCCAACGAATAAGGGCAAATATTTGTGTCTCGGCCAGCTGCACAAATGCTGAGATGCCGCCTNTTTTTTTTGCCAGGAATTACTCTCGTTGTTCTACCAACGCGAACCGCCGGGCTTCCCCCGCAGAAGCAGCCTGGCTCCCGGGAAGCCTGCGGGGCAGGGCAGGGCAAGCTGCCGCCACCCCTGCATGGCATATAAAGCACTTGGACTGCTCCGGCCACTGGATAGTCGCTCTGATTTCATGTAGCTCCCGCAGGCGCCAAGCTGCAAGGCTTATCGCAATGCACTGGCAGCGAGGCGGAGTAGTAAGGTAATTCACAACATCATCTTCAGCAAACAGCCGCTACTGGCCAGGATTTCACTAATACAACAGGTCTGGTGGTTGGAAGTAACAATGTATTTCTAAACAATGCAAAGATCTGGGAGCCAATGTTAACAGAAACACTACCAACATTAACATTTTAACTGGTTAGAAAGTAACTATATTTTCTGTTAAAGTGCCTCAAAAGTTCCAGGCTTTAAAAAAAAACGGTGTGGGAGAAAAGAAAGAAATAAAGAAAAATAAATACATATAAAGTGTGATAAAATAACACACGATTTTCAAAACAGTATTAGAAAGAATCCTGAAGTCAACATTTTCCCACTGATAAACATATGCCTGTCATGCAAGTACTGTATTATAATAAGAATTTCCAAGAAAACTGGAACTGAGTGAAAAGTACAAAGAACAAATGCACCAGCACAACAGTTGTAAAGATTTCTATTAGAAGTTCAAAGTTCTGTACCACACTTTGTAAAATTATAGTTTATTTGCAGTAAAAGCCCCTCCATGCTCAACTACTTATGTCCATGTGCTACATACCCTTAAGACACATGATGTACATCAACTTGCAGAAACCAGTAGGAAAAGAAAGCAAGAGAGGAAAAAAATAGACGTAACCTGGTAGCTGAGGTTAACTCCTCCCTGTAGCATTAAGAATTTAGTGGAGTACTTTTTACTGTATTTTAACAATTGTACACAGTCCAAACGTGGGTGATAGAGCACCTAACACGACAAACAGGATTCACTGCTACTGGTGTTGCGCATCATTTCAGACAACTGATTGAAGCAAAGTACGTCACAAGCTGCTTCTGATTTTGAAGTTATTCTGAGTTAGGGGCTCAAGTGATCTTCCCAATAAATGCAGGTAACTGAGACAAGAGCAGCAGAACCTCACCACCAACGAAAATCAGATCACTGGTATTTAACCCTGAGCACCTGAACTTTACAGGATGTACAATCACTTTCAGACCCAAATGCCCTTTCACCTGCCAGCTTCACAAAATAGATCTAAGGATTAGTTAACGTGCAAAGTAATTTCAAAATACATTACAGTACCAGTTAATATTAATGGCAATCATTATCTATGTGGGTAAAGTCCTTACTAATTGAGGCTTTGACTATCAGCTCCTCAAAGACACCCACTCTTGGTTCTTGCTGATGTGCCATAATGCTTCAGGCAAATAACTGATTCTTTGTTTGCCACCAGTTGTAGTAGTTACAACAACGCTCTTCTTTTTGGTATGAGGCACTGTTATTTCCTCATTAGGGAGAGATTTTTCCAAATACAGTCCTGTTAACTCTTGTCAGCCACCAGAAACTCTCAGCTGTTGCATTTTGCTGTATTGTCCAGAGCACCAAGCAAAAAAAAACAGAAAAAAAAATTAAATCACCATTCACATTGTTCTTTGTACTTGAGCACACACACTTCCAGTACTTGTTTTGGAGACTTTCCTTACCAGATCAGTGTTTACTCCAATTCTTGCATATATCTAATACCTTTAGCTATATCTTATACAGTATTGTAAAACTTAACTTATTTGTTAGGTCACCTCTGTTTTGCAGTGGAGTTGTATAAAACCTGTCACTGACTGCTAACAAGGGGATGAAAAAAATTTATCAGAAACATAAACTTTTAAACCACTTGACAGACTGCACAGAGCTCACCCTAATAATTCTTTGAGTTCCACCTTCAAGAGTTCTAAATATTCACCACTTTGCTTTGCAAAGTACTGCAATTAGAAACCATGTGACTTTCACACCTTCCAACTTGTTAACCTAAGTAATCAGTTCGTTTTAAGAGAATCTCATCATTTGAAAGTTTTCGTTTTTCTTTCGAGGCATCTCCTTCACAAGAAGTTCGTTCCAATTTCTAAAGGTTAACTATCAAGTTTTTATTTTTATTACAATATTTTGAATCTCAAATATATTCTTCATTCTTACATAATACTAAGTCATAAAAGATAAAAAAGTTTAGAGACATAGATATGTGAGCTGTAATACTTGTAAAAATAATTTTGACTCCTAAAGTGGCCCAAAAATATAACTTTATGCTATTACAAATAATCTATTATTTTTATGTTTAAAACAACACAGAACAGCAATTATAAAGCAGCTGCTGAAGTCTCAAACCACCATTGTGCCTGTTGTTAAAACAAACACTTCAAGATCCCTGAGAGCTCTTCTCTTAAGAACTACTCTAGTGCATAGATTTATGAAAAAAAATCGGCATTTTGCATAATGTTAAAGCAGAAAGTAGAGAAAATAGTATTCAAGAAAGGGGTTAAAAATCTAGCCTTAAGCCTTGCAAGAGAACAACATTTCATCTCTATCAGAAGGACTTAGTGATGCAATCACTGATTGTAAACTGAAGTTCTCATAGTTGCAGGAAAGATAGCATGATTATAAAGGAAGTTGTAAAAAAAAGACCTGAGGGTCAGAAAGGGTGTCCTTGTTAACATTTCTTTCAATTAATGAACTCCAAAACGAGACCTTGAGTACAGAGAATGAAGTGCCAAGGATGTAGAAATGCTCTGCCATCTGTGCTGCATATGGCCCTACAACTGAAGTTCTAAGACAACAAATGGATGGATGTAGCCAGGTGAAACCTTTAAATATCTCACAAGCAGGCTGTACTAGGTAAGATTGTTGAATGGATGATAAACTCACCAGTTCGCTGCATGACTTTAATTTTTTTTTTCCCATTAGAAGTCTAAGAGACTTGAAGACAGTGAAGTGAGAAAACAAAATGGATAACTATTAATTTTACAATAGAGAAACAAAACAGCAGCTCAGTCATTATTTTCTACAATGAAGGAGACTGATTGCCATTTCCTCCCCACTGAAGCTCCATGTTTAGAGGAGGTGCAACTCATAAGCATGTCCTACCCCACAAAAGTTAAAGATTTAAAAACCCTTGTATTCTTTGACTAGAATGTACTGAAAGATAAGTGGAAAAAAGCATGAAATAACTTGTCTTAATAAATGTGCTATCGTCCCATAAACAAAACTGTCTTGAGCTGATGAGGACAAAATCTTTTGCCTTCCAACTAATAATGGGCATCATGGATGGTCATGTATTGGAGAATGTGTCATTAGCATGGGCCCAGGTGACAAGCAGAGATAAAGATTGCCTGATAACACCAATTACTTCCAATCTCACGTAAATTAAAAGTGTACTTATTGTATGATGAGAGGTATGAATAAAAGAACCCCACTATACAGAGTTTCTGGTTCTATCCATCTATCGTGTTTCAAGAATCCAATCTCCTCTACAGCTTTCATTAGTCCATTTGCCCTCGGCCCTTCACATGTTCACAGTGTTCCTTTTATAGTTCTCTACCAATTTCAGACCTTCAGTCTCAAAAACCTTCCTTCTCCTATCTTCAGACATGGACCCTTTTTTGTACAGCCAGCAGAAAGCAACAATTTAAGCCAAATTCCAGGGTAAAGAGACAATAGCTTGCTCTATGAAGGGCTTAAAGGGAGCGGTACATTCCACAGGCAAGTTCGGGCATATCAGCATATGGTGAGCTCGAGCCATAGTACTGCTTGTTTACAAGAAAATGCCAAGGCACACATTGCACTATCAAAACCGTATTTTTTCCCCCTAACTTCTCCTTATTTCTCAAAAACTGCTAGCACCCGCTAAAGCTGCCATTCCCACGGCATTAGCTAGAATCAAGCACACAACTTCCTAGTCTTCCACTCCAAGACAATCCTACCCCTCACATTTATACCGCTTTCGAGCTCAAGAGTTACTCAGCAGAGCTTTGCTTAGTCCTGATTCAGAAAAACCCTTTCTCAGGCAACAGAGATCTCTTCCCTTTAGGAAATTCGGGCCACGCATCTTTAGCAAGCGGTTAACAAACCTATGGGTAACGTACCTAAGCTGGAGCTAGGCAGGGACAGACAAAAGCTTTCCGCTGCCCTTTCTGANGGTCACGGCGGCCATGGAGGCCGGGCAGGGACCCGGCCCCGGCGGCGACGCGGCCGAGGTAACTGCGCTGGTTCGGCGGCGCTGCCGCGGGGAAACCTGCGGGGCGGTGGGCTCGGGCCAGGGAAAGGGGATTCCTATCAGCCACTCGGCCGCCCCTGCCGTGAGCTCCACACGGGGCCGGTGCCCTTGAGGCCTCTCGGGGGCCGGGCGGGGGGTCCTGGCAGGAGATAAGGAGGTGTTCATGTCTGACCGCGAGCCAACGATGTGCTCAGGTACCAGTGGCATCCTGGCCTGTATCCAGGGACAGTGTGGCCTGCAGGACCAGGGAAATCACCATCCCACTCTACTCGGCACTGGTGAGGCCTCAAGTATTGCGTTCGGATTTGGGCCCCTCAATTCAGGAAGGGCACTGAAGTGCTGGAGCATGTCCAGAGAAGGGCAGCGGAGCTCATAAGGGGTCTGGAGTTCAAGTATTACGAGGAAGGGCTGGGGGAGCTGGGGTTGTTTATCCTGCAGAAAAGGAGGCTCAGGGAGACCTTATCACTGTCTACAAACTGGCTGAAAGGAGGTTGTAACCAGGTGGGGATCGGCCTCTTCTCCCAGGCAACCAGCGATAGTCCAAGAGAGCATACTATTAAGCTCCGCCAGGGGAGATGGAGCTTAAACATTAGACAGAATTTCTTCACAGGAAGGGTCATTAGATAATGGAATGGACTGTTCAGGAAGGTTCTGGAGTCACCATCCCTAGTGGTGTTAAAGGAAAGACTGGACATGGCACTTAGTGCCATGACACCACCATGACAAAGCGGTGTTCAGCCCAGCTGATTCTGTGATTCTCTGTTCCGCTGGTGCCGATGGCCTTCTCACAGCTGTGCTTAAGGAAAGAGGCCGGTACCCGGCAGTGTGCCCGGCAGCACGGCTCTCACGGGGGGACAGGGTCAGCACCTCCGCACAAACCTCTCACATCCTGGGAAACAGCTGGTCAGCTCTCGCTGAATTACATCCCTGCGAAGCAACAACACACCCTGTTGTCTCTGAAACCCTGCAAAATACTTCGAAAAGGCACTTAACGATCTGTCAGATGTCAGCTATTTGGAAGGCTGGTTGGAGGGACCAAAGCAGGCTTTTCTGAATTAAAGGGACTGAGCTGAGTTGGGATCTGGCTAGGCACAAAGTATTTCCTGCTCTCTCATGTAATTTTTAGAAGCACTGGATTTTTAAAAATTATATATTTCATGTGACATTTAAGGACAAAAGGCACTGGTTTCTTAAGTATAACTGGGTGAAAGTATAGAAACTACAAGGTGTGAAAGTTAGACATTAAGTTTTTTTGATTGAAAAATGCTCCCAAACTGTTTTGTCCATTCTTTTCTAATTTATTTCCTTAATGAAAGAGGGAAGTACCAAAGCCCTATGTCCCGACAGAGGAGGAAAGAAGACTCCTCAAGGAATGTGCTGAAGAGAGTTTCCGGTATAGAGGTAAGTTCACTTTGCTGGTAAACTCGGTGGTTTTCCTTCCACCCTTAGCTTTTGCTGTTGCCTGAGACATTACAGAGGGCCTGGGTCAATATAGCACAACAGTGCATTTACCAGCTTCACACTTACTAGAGTTGTGTCCCAGCAAATGCTGATCCATGTAGTATTTACTAAGAGTTTGCCGCAGTTTCGTAAAAGATGCAACATAATTTCTAAGTTTCATACCTTATAAAAAGATCTCTTCATCTTTTAAGTTAATGTGGTTATTAAAAGTCTGAAAATAGATCTAGTTAATGAGTCTCGTTTATATTACTGGATTTTCTTTTTTTTTGTTATTTCTGCGTTTTTATTTTCAATTTTTATTGTTACCTTTAACATGAAAGAATAAAATAATTTAACTTATAATCATTACTTTTCATCTTCATAGAGACTTGTGAAGAGAACAATATATCAGTCACTCTGTTCAACCTTTGGAAAAAAGTTGCTGTGTCTGTGCATGGTTTCTGTAGCCCTAAGGCTCAAGGCATGCTTGATTTTTGTACACCTGGTCATGAGGTTTGAACAAGCCTTCTGATGTGATTGTTAACCTGCTGTTTTATCACACACTGGTAGGTTACTGATGCAAGGTGGCTTGGCAAAAACCAGGACAGATGAAGAATTTAGCAGCTGATTTGCTAATTTTAGCACACTGGGGCTCTGATTTCTCATGGAAGCCAGTACTTTCAGGGACAGCTCCTAAGCCACTGTGATTTTGAGTCAATGATTCAAAGTTCTGTTTTGTCTTTCTCCTCATCCACTTTTACACAAATACTTGGAAATCTTCAGCATATTTGCTAAAACGTAGCCATTTTCTGTATAAATTTATAAGTGAAAGAGGCATGTCCATTAGTGGTACAATGATGGTTATGGTTTGTTGATAATCTCTCTTCTGGAAGACAAAGAGGAGACAGAGTTGTTTGTTCCTGAGCTGTTTTGCTGCTTGGCAGTGTCAGCTCATTGTCCTGTGCATCTTTATATAGTCACTGAAGAAACAACATGTAGGTATTACTTGAAAGCCCTAAGTTAGTTACTTGAGTAATTTCTCTTTAGGAGCTACAACAGTAACAGATTCTTTTTTCAGGGCTTGTGTACTGCGCTGTTATCTCGCTGCGAGAGCCTGAAGTCCATCACTTCTCTAGGTCTCCTGTCCATTGCCCTGTTCTGCCTACACATACCAGACTGTTGTATTCACTGTATTAAATACATATTGCTTGAACTCCCCTTTGCAAGAGGGTGCTTGTGTGACTGCCCTGCAATCCTCACTTCGTATTGTGTCAGCTTTTGTTATTCACTGAGGTTACTATAAATTTGTGTGTTTTCAGTTTGTTTATTCAAATTTCAAGCTGTAGCAAATTTTACTCATTCTTACAAACCGTCTGTTTTGTCAGTTTCTCTTGACAGCTTCTGCCACTAGTCATTTCACAATACAGTTAAATCCGTGCTTTACTGGAGTTACTAGTTTGTAATCCCATTATTGTATAAATTCTTACACTCTTCAAAATTCACACTACAACCTTCAACTTTATCCTGCGCACTTCTAATCATGCTAACAAAAATCAAATCATACTGATACAACTTTTTCCCCATAAAACAATTTTGACTTGAGTACATTATATTACCATCCTTATGTGCTGTCGATGTATCAGCCTTCCATTATTTTTCCTAGATTTTTGTTCCTGAAGCAGAAAAGCTCTTTGCCCATAGCATTGATGGTTTCTGATTTATTAAGTTTGTTTTGTTGTTGGGTTTTTTTTTCCCTACAATTGAATAATTCATATTGATTTTTAGGTATGAATCAAATTTTCATTTGGCTATTTAAAAAAAAAATTAGTTACTATTTCAGGTCACTTAGATACTCACTAGTATAGCTGGGGTTTGATATCTGGAATGTTTCTGTTAGGTCTGTAAATAATTTCAAACTTCTAAGGGTTAGACTGAAATCTTCTGTAATAATTTTTGAACATATTTTTCTTTACACACTCTCCCTCTTGTTTTGTTGGGGGGGGGTTGTTTTGTTGTTGGCTTTGTTTTTGTTTTTATTTTACAATTTAGTTTCAAATCTATGCTGTCATTTTATATCTCAGAAAATCTAGAACAGTAAATTTTCGAAAATCTAAGTCTGGAATCTCTAAAAGCATCAGATTTTTAATATCTAATAGGTTGAAATATCTAATATTCCAATTATTTAATATCTAATAGGTTTTATTCTCTATTGTGAAGTTTTGCTGTAATGTTGCTTTGTACCAAGGAGACAGTATTTGTTCTTAAAAGGGACACCCAGTCGCATTTACCCTGAGATGGATACTGGTTGGACTCCTGTCATTATCGCATTGTAAAACCTTCATACCTTATCTGTGTGTTCTCACGGGTAGCTCCTCACAGCACTGACTCCTTCTCTCTGTCTTCATGGCCAGCTGACTCCTTCCTGCCCCTGGCACAGCCACCTAACCCTTACTATTCCTCACAGTACATCCTAGCCCTTACTTTCCCTCTCACAACTGCCTGACCCTTCCTCCTCACAGCACAGCCACTAAACACCAACTCTCTATCCGTATTGGCCATAGCTATGACCTATTAAGGGCAGACCTTAATTGGACATAACTGTGGCCTAGCTTGGTAATTGGTACAGCTGCAACTCCTTAGGGCTGAGATTGCCTTCAGCACTAGCTCTAGTCTCTTACATTCCATCCTCCCACAGACTCCTTACCTAGTTTAGACCTGTCAGAATTTGTGAAGAAATTAGCTGTTAATTTGCAAAGTATTCTTTAATACTTTGCTATCAGAAATATAATTCGTCTTCAAATATGAATTTAATTAGCATCAAAACACTTCAACCATCTAGTGCTGTTGCAAAAATTTCTCTCTTAGAAGTCATTGAGCCTTTTTGTAACATCTACATTTTCAGACTTGCATGAAATTAAATTTCTTTATGGCATGTCTGAATCTTTAATGTAAATAACTTTAGCCTTCTGTCGTGTTTGTTCCTTCATCGTCCCTGTATCTTGTGCAGTGATGGTGGTCTTTATGAATAGCTGCATAGTAATCTTCCCAATAAAAAAATTATCATTGCTTGAAAGAAGCATTCATTTTGTTTTTGTGATCTCCAAATGCTTCTTGCCACATAAAGCCTTTCAATATAATAAAAATCGACATGAACTGTTAGGTTGGTGGTGGTAGGCAGTGATGGTCTTCCAGAATGTTGTTTTCTCTGCATTCCTGACCCTAACCCCAGGTTGTATAATTTGATCTGTAAGCTACAGGAAAAGCTGCCCTGTTTTTTAATTTGCTGGTGAATAAAACATTACCTAATTTTAATCAATCCGATTTATAGCTCTATAAGAGTTACCTTTTTCCAAAATTCTTATGTTAAAACATCAAGAGTTTAGATTATCAACAATTTTTAGAAGCACTGGCCTCTATATAACTTCCTCCTGTTGTGAATAACTGTGTATGCCTCTATAGCTTGAAGTTCTGCACCTTGATGCTGTAGCAGTTGTAGCTAGACCTGGAGTCTTGTCTGGAGAGCTTTATTCCATCTGACACTGGCTTTTGTATTTTAGGAAGCATGAAGTATAATGCAGGCAGGATGACTCATTGACTCATATGACATAATTTGTAGTAGGTCTTAAAAACTGGAATTGATAATGTTTGATAATTTATATACAGTTTGTTAATTTTTTATATATATCCTTATACAAATGAGCTTAGGAAGGCATAGCAACTCTCATTTTATTGCATATTTGTTAAATGTGGTTGAAAATATTGAAAATTGTATTTTAAGCAGCTTTTTTCCTTCTTCACAGCCTTTCCTTTGGCTGCAGTGAGCATGCTTGGTACTAGTTTCTTAATTAGAAAAGGTAAAGTATAAAAATACTTCAGCTTCATTTCAGTTTGCTCAGTTGAAATATCCTTCTGCTGTTAGGAAAGTTATTATGATAATATAATGTCCAATCTACTTGTAACTAGAAGAAGTTCAGACTCTGCAGCTACTTGATTTGTAGTTCCTCAACATAAAGAAGGAGCTGAACTTAAAATCAAGGTCATATGTGTTTTATGTTGTGTGAGAAGTGCAACATCTCACTGATTACAAAACAATATGTTCTCAGTGTGTTAATAACCCTGTGATTAAATATGATTAAAGAGATAATTCCTAGATTTTTTTTAAATTTTATGCGGAATTCAGACATTAGGGTTTTTTTTTAAATTTTCTTTAATGTAAAGTGTAAAAGAGTAACCTGCTTCTACAAACATAACTACAGTTGAGGTTTTTCAAGTTAATTCTCGATATCTGATTACATATATCTTATGTAATATCATATATCTTAATATCTGATTTCATCCTCATTTTCAGGTGTTCTAAGAGATACCTCAAGATTTGGCTCTTTTATTAAAGTTGCATGTAAGTAAAAGCTACATATAAATTCAGCTTCTATTCATTCTCTATGTTCTGGACTCTGTTATGCAGATATAATTCCCCTGGGGCTGGCTGGCTAATTCACTGTGACTCAACTTGGCAGGAACCCATAAGGACCAGAGTCTGAACTCCCTGCTCCTGCAGAACAACCTAAAACTACACCATGTGACTGAGTGTTTTCTAGATGCTCCTCGAACCCTCATAGGCTTGGTGCTGTGTCTGCTTCCCTGGGGAGCCTGTTCCAGTGCCTGACAACCCTCTCAGTGCAGAACCTTTTCCTAGTGCCCAGTGTGACCAACGGTTTTAAACTGAAAGAGATTTAGATTAGATGTTAGAAAGAAATCTGTTACTGAGGGTGGTGAGGTGCTGGACAGGTTGCCCAGAGTAGTTGTAGGTGCCTCTTTCCTGGAAGTATTCAAGGGCAGGCTGGATGAGGCCCTGAACAACCAGATTTAGTGAGGGGCCCTCTTATGGCAGCAGGGTTGGAACTAGAGGATCTTTAAGGTCCCTTTGCAACCCAAGCCATTTTATGATTCAGTGATTTATTCACTGCCTGAATTTGTACTGCACATTTTGGACAACTTTTGTTTATAAGGTTTGTATAAAATTGCTTGATAAATGTAACATAATCATTTAAGATAAAAACATTGTAAATAGATACTGTGCAACATTTAAATTAATTGCCAGAATACACCCACCCCTCCCTTCCTAATTTGAACGTCTTTATTCAAGTATCTCACGTGTCCCATTCAGGCTATTTTAATTACTTTTTTTTCCTGGACATTATGGATGTACAATTGTAGGAAAAAAGCAATTTCATGTGAATGCTTTTTGGATGAAGTATAAGCAAAAATAAATTATTAACTTAATAAATTAACCTTTTCAATGTAATACAGGACAGTAAAACAGGAAGTTGCCATCTTGCCAATCTGTGCAGATACAGCCAGTTTACTTCAGTGGGAAGAGGGTAAACCCCCTGATTTGTGGTCAAGGAAGTGTTGTTTAAGCAGATAAATGAATGTGAGAGACTAAGGCTCCAGTTGTTTATGCTAAATTCTGGTGACTTTCTTTGAACACCAAACAATGGTAGAACACAAACATTTCTAATAAATAATAGAATGGCTATTTCCCCAATCACTCCTACACATAAGGGCCACAATCTTATTTAGTAGAACTAATTTATTGAAATCAGGGGGAAAAATAAGGTGCAGCTGGGCTGGCCAGGATGTTCTGCCTATAGGAATTACTATACTTTTCTCAGTAATTTTCTAGGTACTCTTGACTGAAACTTCTAGTTAGTCGTGGCTGATTCACTACATTGGCAGCATCCCCTTCAACACAGCAGAGAGCTATTGGTCCTCTCTGTCTTTGACAAAGAAGGGGAAGATTGCTATGCCTGTATGTACTTCATGTTAGTCTGCAGTGGGACCTGGCCATGTCTAATCAGCTTCTCTAAGATCTTGTCACAGTGAATGTAGAAGCAAAGAACAATACCTAATTTACTGTGCTAACTTGAAAAATGTGAATCATGTGGCTCTTAGTTCTGTAATAAAATAAACCAAATACTTTGGCCAATAATTACTTTGAGTGAAACATCTTCCAGAGAGATACTTGCCCTTTTCTTTACTAGAAGGCCTCAAGAAAAAGAGGCCTTTCTCTTTGAAATCTATGCAAAAGAGTAATCAGCTTTTTTGTTAAGCTTTATTTTGCTAAGTATTTAGTTTGAATTCTTCTTAGGCCAATCTAAGGGCTTGTAATTTTTCTCTTTGCACATATTTGTTGTATGAGGTGTTTGGGTTTTTTTTTAACCTGCTAAACAGCTAAACCCTTATATTCCTCATTTGTAAACATCACTCATAGTTGTGGCTGTTCTCCTCTATTCCCTTGGAAAAGGACTTTTACCCTTCTTTTAAAAATAAGACATAAGAAGAGAAATCAAATTTTCAGTATCAGTACAGCAGGCTAGGGTAAAATCCCCTTTATATTGATTCCCAGGCAATGTAATCTACAGCTGAGAATTGCAGAGGATTAATGTTACTGATAATTAACTCTTTCCTGACTTAAAGATAATTGAGACTCAGTCTTTATATTTAGGAAGTACTCATTGCACGTGAAAGAAGGGTCTAGTCATTTTCTCCTACAAAGCCAACAAGAAGACTGTTAATTCCCACTGAATCCTTCAACGCTGTTGACCCACTGATAAAACTTGAAGGAGCCAGTTGATGGAAATCATAAGTTTTAAGCCCAGAAAGAGCTATCTTGGTAATTTATTCTTATGTCCTTTGCAGCAGGTGGAAGTAGCTCATGCACTAAATTGAAACCATTTGCTTAGTGATTACAAGGGTTCAGCTAATTCAGTTGTTTGCCCCCTGGCAACCAAATCACAGAATCCTTTAGAGAAAATACTGAGCCTATTGCTAAGTTGATTTAGACCTCTCTTCATACTAGTAAAGCCTTTTCAGGATCTGACTGTTCTGATGGATTAAATTAGCAGAATTTACTGCCTATATTTATTTCTGATTGGTTTATCATCTTTGATAGTTAATTGTGATTTCTGGATCTTGGGAAAAAACGATACAATTTTTTTTGTCACCTTTCATTCACCAAGCACTAGCTGAAATCATCTTATGCTCACACCATGTGTAAATCATTGCTTTATGTCTCTGTTCAGCTGCTGCATTTGGTTTTAGTACCCTTTGTCTGCAGAAGAAGCAGAGATGATTACTGCATGTTTTTAGTTTAGATCTAAACTGGTTTTCTTTCTTTTATTCAAGATACTACATTATTTATTTGAAATTATTATTTTAAAACAATGTTGGATATTATAGTACAGCATATAAACCCATCTCTTTTTCTTTTTAAAAAGTTGCTGGAATGTGTGGATACATGGCTGGAAAGATATCCTACTTGCCAATCTGTAGCGAGAAATTTAAGAAACTGAAGGATTCCCCAATAGGAGATGTTCTACGACAAGCTCAGAGACATAGTTCACCTAAGTAAGAGTTTAAGTATATTTTAAATTTAAAACATATTCTGAATAATGTATTTTAAACACTAACAGATCAATACTACTTTTGCAGCTTTCCAGCACCTTCAGAGCTGCACCTTCCCTCATTCCCCATTACCTCAAATCTTCCACTGTCAGATACCTGTATTTGTATCAGTTGGCAAGTTATAAAATGTGTATTTTGAGCTCTTTACATACAACTGATCACTTTGAGGAGCAGAAAAATAAACATTTTACTTAGCAAACTGTATTCCTTGTAAAACTAAGAATGTTTCCCATGGAATTTACTTCGAGAAGTGTAGCAGCACAAGTTGCCTCCTTAGTTTAGAAGTAAACTAAATTAACTGAAATAAAATAGTGTTACATTCTGGAAGTTTTTCCCATAGTTTAGTTTGATTGAAGTAGGAAAAGGGTGGAAATGATTTCAGTGTTTATCAAAGGAAAGAGCTTAGTAAACAATATCAGTGCAGGAAGAAGCATGGTGGACAAACTTACTGCTGTTTGTTTAAATCCTCTACATCTGTAACAGCATTATGCTGTACATATGAGAAACTCATCAGGTTCTTAAAACTATTTCCTGTTTTCTTCCAGAATGTTTTCTAACTTCTGCTGCTTTCAGAATATATCACTTAAACCCTTAATTCAAAACTGGGAGGATAATGTTTGGATAGTGGGTAGTAGTCCCTCCTGTGTACGTGCTGAGATTTGTCAAATGTTTATAAAGAATTTGCTTAAATTCTTAATTACACTATAAATTCAGATTTATGACAGTTTTTATTTTGTCTGCAAGATTTACTTTTATTTTGAAATGTTTATGGTTTTATGACATCAAACAATTTCAGGTATTACCACTTCATACACTTACTGTATAGAATCAGCTGAATTGGAGTTGGACTTGTCCCTTCACCCCCCTCCAGTTTCTAATATGAAATTGTCATGCTCATTAATTGTGTTTACATGAGAACTTGGTTAAGTACCATCATTTGCCACACCAATAAATTCCTTCTACCGTTAATGGCCCATTTGTATCTGTAAAGTTTTATTTCCTAAGTGATAAATTCCTTTTCCTTGCTTGAATAAATAATTTAAATTCATTTCAATTGCATTATTATCATACACGCTACCCTTTTAACCCAGCAACAGAAATCATTACACTTTCCTGGGCATTGTATGTCTACTAATTAACGTATTTTGGCAATTTGATTTGCAGTTAAAAACTCATAGGGAGCTAAAAGATCAGGTAGTTTTTTAAAGCTATATTTGCATGTATTTTAAAAACATAATTGAGGCAATAAAGTGGCTTTGTTCTGTATGTTTATTATGAGAATTAAATAAAGACTAATTACAAATGTTTTTCATACGAAACTAAAAGTACAGCTAAGCAGAAATTAAAAGTAAAAAATTAATAAGTACTCTAGAGATGTTCTAGTGGCATTATAGTGGTGGCATTCCTGATAGAGGGACGTGTTGTGTAGTGTCTTGCAAGGCCATTCTAAGAATATAGTGAACACTAAAATATTTGTCACNAATTTCCAGAATATTCTTTATATGATACTACCTTTCTCGCTCAAGAGAAAATTCATTAATATTTTTGCAGAATTCAGCAATTTGATTAATTTTCATAATTTAATTTTCCTAAGATAGCTGTTTTTTCTCCTTCTGTTCTTCAGTCCTGATCAATTACAGCACCTTCTAATGATGAAGGGTTTTAATTATCAAATTCTTCCTAAAAGTCTTTTGAAATTAACTATAGTTCATACTACCACTAGTTACACGGGCACACCGTGTGCTATTTGTGTCTGATGTGGGGTGTTTTTATCTGAAGATTCCTTGAGAAAAAGGATTGTAACTTCACTTATTGTGAAATGCAGTATGTTTTGTCTCTTTTCTCTCCTGTTCTGGGGGTATGAGCTAAGATTATGTGGGGAAGGGACTACAGAAATTTTTGCAATGTAAAGAAAGCAACCAAAACATCCCAAAATTTTTTAAGATGATGATTCAGTTGGAAATTTAACTATTTAAAATGAAAGAACATTTTCTTGAATTGCAAGTATTGTTACTCTTATAGTTTCATTTTTAACTTCAGTATTTTCGTATTTAGTATTTAGTTCTATTCTTTTCCAGTCGTTCCAGTCGTAAATCTGAATTTTCAGATGTACCTTCTCAGGCATTTACTGAGTCATCTTCTTCAAGAGCTGAATTCCCACCTTCTTCTAGCTATTCAGATGATTACAGCTCAACAGATAGAGCCCTCTCAAGTTATGAACCCATTCCATTCAGTGCTTCTCTGAATGAATCTTCACCTACAGGAATTACTGATTACACTGTTCAAGGTGAGTCTTAGTATTTAACAGCTTGTACTGCAAGGACTCCTGCCTTTCTTTTAGATACTGCTCTTACTAAACTATGTATTCTCACCCTGTGCAAACACATGGCACGGTATAGTGGTTTTGAATGAAAGAGTTGTGAAAGAATTTCAAGAATTGTTTTTACACAGAAGATGAATATAGATTTTATTTTGTGTTCTAACTGCAAACTAGATTCAGGGTTTTCTAGGGGAAAATTGCTTTAATTTTTGTAAGTAAAGATCCTGAATTAACTTACAAGGTTGCAATCTGTTGTGGAACTAAAACTGCAAAAACCTAAGCCTGACTGAAAGTTCTTTTTGACTGAAGGAAAGGGGAATATGCCATCCCTTCACTGAATGAACCACAGCCTACCAATTGCCTGCTGGCCCTTCCAAGGTGATTGCAGTTCCACCATCCATGGGGCTGTAATTGGATAGTGCTGTAACTCCATGACATTAAAATTCTTTTAAAATTTTTTCACAATGTGACAAACAGTTATGTCTCCTGGGAAGTGAATGGGCATTGTCTGAATGGATAACAGTCTGATTTTCTCACAGAGAACTAAAGTGGTTTTCAAGTACCATGCAGCTGTTCTTCTTCTTTCGGTATGAACTGTCCTCAGCTATTGCAGGGAAAACACAGGATTCTGAATTCAGGTGTCTCTGGTACACAAAGGAGGAAGACACTGCCAAATGCAGGGTTTTGTACTTTGAATTAGTTTGGATTTTTTCAACTTACTTATGAAAAATGTTTTATTTTACTAAAAAAGCCCTTTCATGCAACTTGGTTATAATTATATGAAAGTATCAGATATAAATGTGTTAAGAAAATTGTTATTACATGTCATCAAAAATATCAATAGTTGGTAAAACCTTTATTATATAACCAAGATTCTGCATTATAAATAGAGATAAAAGGAGCAAATGTTTATCAGGCATCATATGATAGATATTGTCCTAATTCTTTGAAAGCAAAATTTAAAACCTTAATGCAAACCCTTGAGCTTCACTTAGATGTCTCTTCAGAAATCATATATATCTCAAATGTATAATTATCATAAATTTTAGATGAAGTGACCAGAGCTATTTTATCCATGAACTACCACATGGTTGTCAGAATTTCTTATGGTAAAATGAAGAAAATTAATTAACAGACAGTATTTCAAAGAAGTTGGACAAAATTGAAAGGATAAAAGGAATGGATTACTTGAAGACCATATACATTCGCTGTTGTATTTAGAATTGCAGCTGTCATGCTCCTTTTAATTTGAGATTGAGCAATAATTAACTGGTATTCTAGAACATGTTGAAGCCATATTTTGGTGTGTTATGCCATATTTAGTGTTTTTCTGTTCGTTTTGTTTCCAGAACCTGCTCCAGTTCCAGAAGAAAGTCGTAAAAAAAAAGGCATCACATACGAGGAATTAAGGAATAAACACAGACAGACATACGAGGTAATGCAACCACCAAAGGCAGAAACTCCAAGCAAGTTTTCACAGGAAAAGCCGGCTAAGGAAGGTAATATACTGATTTACAGAAATACTTATGAAATTCAGATATTTGCCATAGTGTTAAAAATAGTTGCAAACACAAAGCTTAATTCTGCATACCTTTTAAGCAATTTATATTTCGTGTGTCTGCAGGTATCCTATCTCATATGTGATAGGTATGGTCTGTAGTTTCCTGTTCCACATTAATTATTTTTTCAAAAATTTTGATCATCCCATAAAAAATTGTAATTCATTTTCTCTAGCCATATTGCTTGATGCCAGACTGAAAAACTTTTAAGTTTTGCTTCATTGAGTATATTGAGCAACCACTTTCAACAAAGAATTCTCTGAGCTCAGAGCTATACCAAGGAGCTATGGGAGGGGGGCGTGTGTTTTAGATAGCATTGTTCTCTCAAAATAGAGCACATGGCTGATGGTTTGAAGGGGAGGGTATTTATTTTTATGAATAGTTTCATGTGGAATTAGTGAATTTCTATAGAGGCATTGTTTGTAGAGGTTCATTTTCTACATTAAAACCCAGAGGAAGGAAACGGTACTTGGCAGCAATATTGAGATTTGTTTTCACTGTGAAAAAGAAAACTCTACAGAGCAAAATAAGAATGCAATGTCCTGAAGAGCAAGACACCATTCAGACAACTTTCTGACTCAATCAATTTTTTGAAAAGGAGACACAGAAGCAATTCATAATTGCTTGCTCTAGGACTTTTTAAATTTAATGTGGCATCTGTAAAAACAATTGTAGCAAGAGGAAAGTTTTACCACTGGACACACTGATGGACTAGTCACCTTGAATTGTCTGGGTTTGTGTGCACTGCCCAGTCTTGCCAGCCATGTTGCAACAAGACTTCTAGGAACAGCTGTTGTCTCCTATTAGGCATAATGGGTGGTAATAAATATAGAGGAGTGTATTAAAGCAAAAAATTCTGAAGCAGTAACACTAAGCTCTGGAACAGTGTTGCTTAAGAGTGTCAGTCTCTTTGATGCTTGTGAATTACTTTCTGCAGATCATCTATCTTTGGACAGATCTGCAGTCTTGAAAGAAAAATTATAAACAATTTTTGTATAATGATTTTTAACTGTTATTTCAAGGATAAAAGGCTTGCTCTTATCATGTGACCGTGCCAAATGAGACATGAAAATATTACCGAAGCTGTGGTTTCAGATTGCTTTTAAACTCCATTGGCTGACACTTCATGGATTTATACAATGTTTCTTGTTCAAGATACTTCTCCACAAATAGAAAGCCTAGAAATGTCACTTGTGAACCATACAAAGAAATGTTAAGCAGCATTCAGAAATGTTAAGGTTTTCTGAAAACCTTGCCATATTCCATGGCAAATGTGGCTGTGAAATGAGAATGTGCATTTCTTACTTTATTTTTAGTTACTTGAGGTATAGAAAAGACCTCTATGAAATGTTGATCAAAAATTGCGTTCTTTCTATTATATTTCTGTGTTCTTTGTTTGAAGGCTGTACTTGGGCTTTGAGAATCAAGCTGAGCAGTGTGTGAGATTTGTAAATAGACTTTTTAAAGTATCTCTTCACATTTTTAGGGAAAAAGCAAGTAGGGCATACAAAAATTCAGGAATGGTTAAGTACATTTAAATCTGCAGTTCAGGAATTACACTGATGTTGTGGGCTAAGATCCTCTTTAGCTTCTTGTGTCAAACTGGACATTTTACTTGCAGTGTGCTTGTTCATACTTTGAGTCACTACCCTTGGTTCATCCTCTTATCTCTTAGTCCCTAGCAAATAGAAGACAGTGATTTCTGCCTTCTCTTCCAAGGGCAGAAGGGAAACCAAACCATGTTTGAACTAGCTTTAAACAATCCCTAACTTCCATCTGCCAGTGCCTTCTCCCTTCCCTGCAGCAGCACAAATACGTGCATCTGCATAGTGATCTAGACTGGCCCATTTTCCAGGGAATGAGTGCAGCCTGTTCAGCTGCCCTGGTTAATGGAAATGGAAATCAAACCGTACTTTGAGAGAGCGTCTCGTTGTGTCTCACTGCAATATCAGTCCCTCCAAAGGGATTTGTCAGGACATTGTCTCAGTTTGCTGGTAGCTCACAGAGACAAGGACCAGGCATTTTGCTCCAGTCCACTTGTTCTGCTGCATAGTTAGTAATAAACAGTGAGCTTAATAATTAACTTGCAGGTGAATTTATAAAGGGGTGCCTGACTAGGGTCAGCATTCCTACTGGTTGAAATGGAGCCATTCTTAACCTTTTCAGTGATGGCAGTCAATTACAGAGGACTCTGCAGCTCACTTTCAAGAGAGCCTGTTTTCACTTTCTGGTTGTTGTTCAGTTACAGTGGCACACTTTTGAACAAAGCCGTTAGACCACTACCCTGGTTTTTGTCCTTTCTGACTCAATCCTATGCTAAAGGAAGCTGCCAAATAATAATGGCTGAGTAGTTTCCTAGTCAGGATTACTGATTTCTGTTTGTTTGTCTTTGAATGTGTTTTTAACTATGCCAAATCCATCCAACTGTGCATGTAACCAGATTATGTAGCCTCATTATTTATTGTAACATTCCTTGCCTGTTTCCTCCAATTGTCTTTGTTTCATTCATGTGTTAACGTTTATTTAAAGTAATTACAAATTCCGTAGAGCAGGAATTAGCACAGTAGGCCTCCTGATTGAATATTAATTCAATAAGGTAAAATGATTAGCAAACTCTTCTCCCCATTTATTCAAAAGTAGCTTTAATTACATGTCTGTTGTGCTGTGACTGACTCTCTCCCCACGCACCACTTCAGATGACAGTGCACTTCATTATACTTTTTGGCACTGTATATGATAAACTTCAGCAGTTAAACTATCACATGACTACTTTTTTTTTTTTTTTCTTTTGTTTTCTTTAGTTAAAGTAAATAAATATGGAGATACCTGGGATGAGTAAGAGTCTAATGAAGAACTGAAGAGAATTACCTCCTGCCAGCTAACTTGAACTTCATCTAGATTAGTCATGAGTATCAGCACCTTTGGTATGTTCTGCCAGACACAACTATAAATAAAGAGGAGAAAATCCTGACTTTCCAGAAGATTAAAAAGTGTATTTATGCTGAATTTTTTTTTAATATTGCATAAATGAAAAATAAGGCTACTGTGATGTGTCATGACTATAAACCATTTGTGCTGTTTAAGAATGAGAAGGGTAACTGGTAATATGAACATACAACATAAGGTAAAAATACATGTAAATAAATGCAGTCCCATGTATTGAGAAGGGAAGAATATCAGAATCTTCTCAAATTTTCAAGACTTGAATTAAAAGTTACCTGTAGAACACAACCTCTCACCTTGCTTTGTCTGAAAGTGATATGCTGGGAACTTGAAATTGTCATCATACTTGGTTTGTAATGTCAGGATTACTACTAAACTGTTGAAGGGAAAAGGGCTGAAGAGCTGAGCCAGACACTGAAGTAATCATAACTTTTTCAAAACTGTTTCATTGTGCCAGCTGTATTTTTAGACTGCTACTCTGACTTGCCCACAACAGGTTTCTACAGACAGTCATTTCTGAAGAAAATAATTGTATGAAACTGCACATATTGAAATTAGCTACATTTAAGTGCAGAAGGCTAAACCTGACAAACTTTGGTAAAACCTTGAATGATATATTGACTGTTAATGTTAGGCTCTGTATATTTGACCTTATTTCTCCATTTTTGCAAGTCATGAAAAACCACCATGTTTATGGAGAAGAGATTCCAACCAATGGAATAATTTGTTATTATTACCTGTAAGAGAAGATCTGCATTGGCAAAACTGAAGAGTTTTTCCTGGTGTTCGCTCACCTGCTCTGTCTCTGAACATGTTGCCTTCACTTAGGGATTTTCATGTTCTCGCCTGGGCAGTTTCATCTCCCAGCATTGTGTTTATTTGGGGCTTTGGGCTATAAGGGAGCAAAAAACATTATGAAGTTGAGAGCACAAAAGCATTCCTGACATCCTTGTTAGAGCTGAAAAAAAATGTGCCTACAAAGTTGAAAATTCTCAAAGACTTTATTGATTTAGTGGACTTGCAGCAGAACAGCATAAATTAGATAATTGGGGAGGGGGAGGGGGTTGTACAGAGCAAATGGCAGAAATGAGGAGGAAAAGGCAGGGAAGAGGAGGATGCTTAAAGAGCCAAATACTACTTAAAATAAAACAGGAAGATTGGTTTCAGAAAAGCTCATCGTCTAAAAAAATTAATGTGCTAATTGGATAACGTTGAAGTTGTATCAGAAATTTACCTTGTAGAGAGTGCTTCTCATGGCTGTTATGAGTGAACTCTGAAAATAAACAGTCTGCCAGAATTGTATTGCTGTGGTTTTCAGTGTGCTAGTCCAAAGCTGATTAGCTTTATCATGAAAATATTCACAGTTTCTTAGTTGACAGTTATGCAAGTAACAGGAGGCAGAAAATTGAGATGATAATAATAGAGCAGATTCCTGTGATGGTGCCTTCCTGTAAAGTGTCTTGCCTCACATTCATATTTTTGGGTGGACAAGCACAGTGTTTTATATAAATTGTATCAGAATTTTTCTTCCTTTCTTAGAGGAGAAAATAAAAGGCATGCCAATTAAATTAATGTTGTTCTGTATTGATGGCATGTTATAATTGAATATAAAGCTTTTATTCTGTTGCATCTGGTTACTCTCAGAGGACACACTTTATTTTCTACTTGAACAAGTTTGGTTTGCTGTCAATCAATTTCTAATTCTTTTGATTTCACACCCTTAGTACACATTAAATACAGGAGAGTTCCCAATCATAACTGTTAATTTAGTAGGGTATTGGGAACTGATGTTTCATCAAATTTGGGTCACATTCAGTTTGCTATGACAATGTGTATGTTGAGCCTCTGATCCACTAAACAGCCATGGGAATTCAGTCCTCCTTCCCTTTTCCTGCATATCTTCCATTGGTACCCCCTTGGTTCATAGTGGGCCTTTACACTCATGGTTTCATAGCAGCTACCCAGTCACCCATGAGTAGCTTGCTCATTCTGCACTTCCATGACTTTTGGGAATTTTTAACTGAAGCCAAGTGTCTTGGAGCTGATGGCAGGGTTACTGTTGCTGGGAGCAATGTGACTAGATATATAGAAAAATGGTGTTAAAAAATAGTTGAAGTTTTCCTGTGGTACATCATACCTGTATATTTCATAATTGAGAATTAACTCAATGTTTATTGTAATTTTCTTCTTCAAATTAAAAGTAACATTAAAAATTATCTTTTTATACCTTAAACACCAGGAAAGAAGTCTGAATGCTTCACTATGAATGTTTCTTAAAAAACCCTATAAAATAATTGTTTTCACAGCTTCTTCAAAGTAAGCAGGCCAGTTTAAAGGAGCTGGTAGCATTATCCCCAAGTTTGTTGTTACTAACGTACATGAACAGAGAGAGAAGAGTGTTGCAAAAACGTGCATCAGCCCTTTTATAGCTGCTAGTGCTACCAAAAATCCTGGTCCTGAATGTTTCCGTGTTCCCCCAACTTAGGAGGCATGTTTAGAGCCCCAAGTAGGTACCAGTCTGACCTTTGCAGGGCTTTTTCCCTACCGATGTTGTTTGGAACCCAGCTACATGGAAGAGAAATGTGTAAATGAAAAGTGATTTGATTTGATTTGATTTGCTTGAAATGAAAGCTAAGCAGATATGCAGAAACCTGGGGAAATCATTAACATTCCAGATTGAACCCATAATTTTCTTGCCTCCTTGAGATTCAAGAAGAAATCCTCACTTGTCCACTGCTGGCTGGAAGCTGAAAGACCGGTTTGTTCTCCTGCAGGACTTGTTTGTGGCGCAGAGTGAGGACCTTGCCCAGCTGCAGGAGGCATGTCCAGCTCAGTTCCTTGGCTCCCTTCAACACTCCAGACCTGTCAGAAGAAGGCTTTGCTTGCAGCCCAATCTCCCTGTCTCACAACCAGAACAAGTTCTCTGTAATCTCCTACATGAAACAGAGGGTTTAAAAATATCCTCATACTTTTTGCAATTTAGTTTCCTTTTAAGTTGTTAGTAGAAATCTACAAATCCTTGGATTTTAATCTCAAGGCAACAACTGGGAGAATTTGCATCCTGTTACCACTTCAGACCCTTGCCCTGGGTTTGTGTTAGTCCAGCACAGCCAGTGCAGGCTTGGACACACATATGCCTCGAGTTTATATCTGAAAAACTAAAAAGCAAGAGGTGGTATGAGCTGGTAAGAGCCTGGTATGAGCTACTTTCATAACATGGTGCTGCAGTAAGCAAACAAGAATAAAGATGCTGCGCAATCATCTGATATAATGGACATTCAATCAAATAGAATATTCACTTATCCTTAAAAGCAGAAAAAAATCTTAAAATGAAGGAGAAATTGAGAGTTAGATTTCCTTTGCCAAAACTTGAAGTAAATTATTCATCATTAAAATTTCATAGTGTATAAACTTTGTGTTGCTCTTTTTCCATTTGCTCACTGATGACACAGGACTCCATTTTCAGGATATTAGATCTTGCATGAACAGCTTCTAAAACCCAAAATTTTTAAATTCATTCCTTACACAGAATTATACACATTCTCTTCTACTCCTACTAACCCACAGAGGAAGCACATTTCTAGTGCATTAGATTTTTATTTTAATTATGAAGCTGAAGTTAGTTTTTATTTAAATCTAATGCCAAAATAAATTATTTTGTTTGGCTTAATTTTGTACTTTGAATTCTATTGTTAATCTTAACAATTTTAGGATAATTAGCATTTTTAAACAGTGCAACTGATACAAGTAAAGGTGAATTTGGTTGCAGTGACTGATCCCTAAACATCAATGATGGATTATTAACAATGTCAAAATAATTTTAGCTACGGTAAGTAGAAAACATTTCTGCTGGTACAGTGCCGTGGAGCCAGTGCGTATGGCTGTGTTTGCGTAGAAGAGCGAAGTGTGTTTTTTAGGGTCTCCTGAAGATTTTATGTAAGACTGCATGCATTTTTCCTCACTGCCCCTCCCCGTGCAGGAGAACGTACAGCTGTCAGCCAGCTCCGTGGCTGCATCGTGGCCGGGAGCCACGGGCGAGCGGGAGCGCTGCGGGCCGCGCCAGCTCCCGCTGTGCCGGGAGGAGCGGGGCGGCACGGACCGGAGCGGGGGAAGCCGGGCTGCTGGAGCCGCTCTGACCGCCGGCGGCCACAGCTGCCAGATGTGCAGCATGAGACACGGGCAGGCTCCGAGCCCCGCACGGCTCAGAGCGCCGCGACCTGCTGGATCCGTGGAGATAAGCAGAAGAATGGGAGCGAGTAAATGGCGAGCGTTTGCTGCTGGGAAAGGTTTCCTTTAAGTATTACAGATGTGACAGTGTAGAAGGAAATAGGCTTGGGCATGTCCAGCCCAGCCCTGACAGACCTCAGCCTCCAGCTGGCTGAGTGAAGGACAGGTTTAAAATGTGCCTCTGGGACGAAGTATTAAAGATCTCTTGCTCTGAAGTACCTGAGCTTGCTGATGTGCCTGAGCACAGGCTGCAGAAAGCTCAAAACGCTTACAGGTGAGAAGAAACATTTCAAAGTTTGGGTAAGTGGAGATTTTCTATGCAAGAAGTTGAAAGTGCCATTGCTCTCAAACAATCTGAATGCCAAAGACAATGGGAAAAGCATCCGTTACCACCCTTAGTTCTTTTTCACCCTTCATCTGCAGAGGAAGTCACCATACTGTAATAACAATAATTTGAATGTGTGTTTTCTCAGGAATCGTGAATCTTGTGCTTTCTGTACATGAAGATGTTTCAGTCTCCACTTCTAGATATGACCTACCTGGGGTTTGGTTCATTTGGCAAGGCTCTTAGCTTGGTTTTTCAATAGCTGCAAGAATATAAGAATCTCCATGATGGTCACCCTGTCTCCCACACAGGCTAGTGATCCTTCTAGAAGGAGATCTTCTCTGGTGCCCACTCCTGCCCTTCACTGATCACAGCTGCACAATTTCCTGACACAAAGGCTGCATTTGGATCATGCAAATGCAGGTGTTTTGCAGCCAAGTCTCTGTGTAGGTCACGTCTCCTGAAGCTGTTTGATTTGCTTCTACCAGATCCTGTGGCAAGAATGCCCCTGATGGAATTGTGCTGTGTAAAGAAGAGTTTATTTTTTGTTTGATTTAAATCTGATTTCACTGAGTGCTGATGAGTTTTGATTTTACAAAAACAGCAATTACTTGCTTCCTATTCATTTTTCAGTCTTTTACAGACATAGTATTCTTCACCTTGAGATGTTTTCAGTCTGGAAAGTGAGTTACATAAGCTCTTGTGATGAAACCACTTCGTATTTCTGATCATTCTTTTTTACTTTAATTTTTCTTTCTCCCGTTTCTGTCTCTGTGTTGTACAATTTCTGAGATGCACTGGAAGCACCTTAATATTCAAAACGAGGACATGCCATAGAATTGCTCTGTAGTCTAAATCTATTTTTTCCCCATTTTTTCCCTGGGAATTGTTAATGTTCTATTTGCCTTTTGGCTGTCAAAGACCACTGAAATTATGTCTTACAACTATGCTAAATGACTCCCAGGTCCCTGTACTTAAGAAGTCAGAGTAATTTAAAACCAACTGTGTGATGCAGTTAGTATTTTTCTGCATGACTGTGAAGCTTATTAGTCAGCCTCTCATATGAAGATTTTTTTCCTTTGTCATATTATCTGTTCAAATGTTGACCAGATGCCCCCTAACATATCCCCAAATGCCCTCTCAGGCGTTCTAAATTTTAAACAGCCCGGAGAAGTCTCATTTATTTCCCAGAGAACCTTATTTTTTTGAGGGACTTATTAGGAAAAAAACCCCAAACAAACAAAACAACCCTCCATACTCATACAATGTACAAGTTCTTAGTATTTCAAGGATATGGAACTACTGCAATACTGATGCCAGAAGCTTGATCCCTTTTTTTTTTTTTTGTCCTCTCAAATGGATTTTTTATGTGTGATGCCAGAAAAAAGTTGGGTGAGTGGGACAAATTACCAGCAGCTCTTCCACTGGTAGAAATGGACATGAGGAAGGGGCTGCTGCTCCCAAGATCGCGTTGCTGCCACTCTGTATTTCTCACAGGGCCTGGTCCAGCATGCTCCTCTTGTAAATCCTGCCCCAGAACCTGCTCTTACCAGTTCACTCCAGAGCTCTCCCCTCCTATAACCTGTTGTTGCATAGCATGCCCTATTCTCTCATTCTTCTCTAAAAATACAATAAAATAAGCCCCAAATCTTGTTTTTGGTAGGGATTTATGAAAACCTGGATAGTGAGCTTTCATGTCCCTTTCATTCCCAGATTTAGAATTATAGACCAGCTGGCTTGCCTAGAGTCCACCTACTAAGGATTTAATCAGGAATGTGCCGTTTTCAACCTGCAATTGCTTTCTCATGTCAAAACACTTTTTTTTAAAATTTGGAGTGAATACTGTATTTGTAAAATGAATACAAAAGTCTGCAAAGATAAGCAGTGCATTGCAGTTAGGGTTAATGTCACTGTAGCTTTCCTCTTGCACTCTTTTTCTAGCCAGAATTTCATAAAGTGCTTAGAGGCTTACATACAGCTATCCACTCTGTATGTACTGCAGCTGAAGGAGGTAGTTTGTTTCCTGATTTTAACAACTGTGTGGACTGCACCTAAGCTTTGCCATGCTTAAGCACACAGTTCAACTCCCTTCTCTCTGAGTGAAGAAAACAAGTTCAACTTTCCAGATACAAATGACTCACAGGAAGCTGTGTAGGTTCATTGGATTTTTTTTGGCCTTTTTGTAACATCTTCTGCCAAAGGGGAATGTATAGCCTATTATCAGTGTAAGGAAACATTAAGAAAAGTTTAACTTACTTTTGCAAAGTCAAATGTTTTGCCTCCTGGAGACCTCTTCCCCTCTTATTAAAGAAGCAACTGATTACCTCAAATCTTTGCCTATTTTTTGATAGGTCATCCCTAAATTCAATGTATTCAACTTGTGCTTCAAGTAAAAATAAATTCTTTAACCTGCTTGTGTGGAATGCACAATAGTAATGGCCAACAAAGATTAGCTCATTAAACTGCACATAATTACTACAAAACAGCTGCTTTTAAAGACCTTCAAAAGAACAGTCTGCCCATTATCTGTGCTAATTTTTCCTTTGATATGCATAAATTTAGTGCTAATACACCTTATTCACAAACTGCCTTTTTTCATACCTGTATCACAGTAACTCATGAACTGAGATCCATACAATTAGCTGTTCAGCCTTTTGCAAAGTATGGAAACAAAGTTAGAAAAAAAGGAGACAAGGAATTTTATACATCAGTATATTTATTAGAGAAAAATAATTGAAAGTAAAAAATAATCAAAATTACATTTAAAGCAAAGTTCAGTAGCTAAGTTGCTAATCCCAAGAGGTAGCACTGACCACAAGAACAGCCTCTGAGAGTCTGACATGCGAGGCCCTGTGTCACACGCGTCGCTCTCCTTGGCGTCACCTGGATGTAATGGCCTCCCTCAGATAGCCCAGGCACCACCTACCCCGGTGCAGCTTCTGGCTGTTACCTTGGCAGCAGGTGACAGATGAAGGGGAAGTAGCTCAGACATGCCACCATGCAAGTTTTGGTGGTTATCACAGTACACCCATGACAATTACATGATTTTCACAAAGGAGGATGCCTTCTCTGTGGTTGTGTAAGCCCCTCTCCCTGGAGGCCCTGTGGAAGGCTCTCCAAGGCTCACCTGCCTGTACACAGCAGCAGCTGTGACACAGCACTGCTGTGTATCCCTGAGTCCCATTGAAAATGCTGTGGAAAAATATCACAGGAAAGTAACAAGTGTAAAATTGAAGCCCCTGTTGAGACAGGGGTTCTTAGTAGCTGAAGAATACAAGAGGCTAAACACCAAGTAAAAAAGTATAAAATCTTATAGTAAAAAAAAGAATAGGGAGGCTAGGCAGTCTAACCCTTCCCCTTCTGCCTGGTGTCTGCTTGGCTAGGAAAGGCTATCCAAGTGTTTTATCAGAGAGCTGAGTATTCAGTCTAATCACTTTGTCAAATCCAGAATGTCTTTTGTGTTTACTAACCAATTAATAGTTACGTTATACTTTTCCACACTATATATTTTGCCTGCAGAATTTCTTTGTGTCAGGTAAAGATGCCCACAGAAGCTAGTTCAAAAGAAGGGCACTAACTACAGGCACTAGTATAAAAGCAAACAGATGAAGCACACAGAAGAGAGTCTTTATCAACTGATAGCAAAGCCCAAACCTTTCAGTAGCTGCATTTATTTCCATATGAAAGCCATCACTGTGTTTAGGGGAAGTGCCTGCTTTTGATTTGCTGAGATGTTTCATGGAAGACTGTGTGACCTGCTGTTTGTAGAAAGCATGTGCCATTTGGCTTTGGGGTTTTCTCAGCATCTGGTGGCCTCAGATTTTGTGTAACCATAAACTGTTCCAAAATATTGTGTGTTCTTGTCCATGATTTTGGTATCCCTGGCAAAGTGGCCCTTTTTGCAAAACTGGCTTATGGGAAGTTGGTTCAGCACAGTAACTGCAGTCTGACAATACCCTGAATTTGGTACTCTTTAAGTACTCCATAAGGGGACAGCTCAGAGACTGAATAGCTGCTTCACTGTTGCAAATCATACATCCTCACACCCTTTGTTTGACTGTTACACAAAGTATTGCCATCATCTAAATACAATAGACAAATGTAATTTTTCAGCACTAATAGCTAAATTGCACTGAAGAGAGGAAAATAAACCAATACGTGCTGAAAAGAGAGGAGTGTATTTCAAAAAGTGCAGGTATTTAGTACAAAGAGAACTATGTAACAATATGCACTATTTAAAATAAATCAATTTATACCAATTCTAAGAGAATCACAAAATTATTATTTCTAGTCTACAGGAAAGTGCCTTGAAAGAAGATAGTCCATAGGGTTTTAATCATGTTCACCACATCTGTAAATAGAATAAAATGACTTGTTATTTATGTGAGTGCCACCTTGCTTTCAATGTGAAATGTGGAGGTTCTCGGTGATTTCTCTGAGAATATTCCAGAGTCCCTGAGGATAAAAGACATTACCTTTGGACCCCTAAACATGAATACAATTTTATCTGAGTGGTCTTCCCAGGTACTGCCAGAGCTTGCACCATGTGCTTCACGTGGATAGAAGCAAGATGTGCTCAGCAGGGGGCTGCACATTTTTAGAGCACAGCATGCTAAATTAAGAATTTATATTGAAACACAGAAGAGGTTTAACAACACAGAAAACAACATAATGCTTACAGTACTTCTTTTCCTAAGTTTCTAAAACCTGTCCATCAAAATTGATTTCTAGCAAATTCAAAATACCACACTGGCCATAATATAGTGGTTTTTTCATTACAGCAATTAAAACTTGAAAAAAAAAATACACTTACCTTACATTTGTTTTCAAACTAATTTTTTGACTAAGCTTTAGGACCCTTTTAAAAACCAAACAAGAAGATCTAAACTGCTGGTAAAATGTGCAGCAATCAAGGTCTTTGATGAACATGTGAGCTGGAGCAGGGAACAAGTTCCACAGCAGAAATTTCAGGACCCATTACAGGAAGAAAACAAGAAGAGGGCCCTGTGACATCCTGTGCTCTTCCCCTCAAAAAGCTGCAAGGCTCCTTTGTATTTGAGACAATTTGGAATTTATTTAAAAGCTAATTGGTACTCGCACACCAGAAAAAATATTGTCAGCTCACAGAGGAAGGCTGAAAAATGTGTTTGGATTGAAGGTTTAGCAAGCTGCAGCTCTGACAAACAGCAAAGGTAAATCCCATAATAAATATTTGATTCCTCTACACAGGTAATTGCTAGTCAATGACCATTCTCAATTAAATATGCTTTGGAGTCCTTATTTGAAATAAGTGAGCCTACATAAGCATTTATTTAAGACAAAATCTTCATAAGCAGTTTATCAGCACAGTTTTGCAAGAGATTAATTAAACTCATAGGTGCTAATGGATTTAGAGTGTTATTTATTCAGAGTTATTTAAGTCTGGCTCACTCCCTCCTTCAGGCTGGCACCAGCAAAAAACCCTTCAGAAAGTTTTGGGGGATTTTTTACCCCTGTCCTCATACCAAACTAGAGCAGAGAGCTGGTCTGGAGGGCCAGCCTTACTTCACAAACTCTATAGCTGGCACAAGAGAAGCACTGCTTTTGGCACAACCTTATTAGGTGAGCCTAAGCCAAAGTGCATTTTCTGGTAGTGGCTGAGCGCTTGAAGCACTTGATATAAAATGCTGAACCAGTGCTAAAGTTGATTAAAATCGGGACTTTATTCTAATGGCTTCTTTAAGGACTCTGAAAACTTTTCAATCCTCACTGCCACAACATATTGCATAGTAAAAGTCCATCAAAATCTCTCTTCTGGGCAAGTAAACATGTTCTGTTAGGATATTCCACCTTATAGACTGTGGGCATGCAGTTTGGACTAAGAAAGGGACCATTACCAATATCCTTGTCCTAATAATATATGCTAGACTCAATCCAACAATTTCTGTGTCAGACTTCTGTTCTTAGCTGTATAAACTCCCATGGCAGGGTTTCAAACAGGCCCCCTGCTCTCCTCTCTTCAGGCAGCTGAGCTATTTGCAAACACTTTCACACATTCTCCTGCCTGTGAGAAATGTAGGCCAGCTTACCACAAGCAGACAGTGTGAAAGCATTCTTAAAAAAAAACAGCTGCTGGCCTGTTTTTCATAGAGTGCAAGTCCTTTTAAACACTCCCCTACCTTCTACCCTGTAAACCCTACTTTTCCACAGACAGAACTTCCCCCTTTCTGGGGTGAGAACACCACATGAGCCATGTCCCCTGCCCCACCACAACAGACTGCTCTTGCACCACTGTTACACTACCCCACTAAGGCTCTAGCCAAATTGTAGAACTGAATGCAAAAAAAACACATCCAGCTGTGTCTGTTCTTAGTTCTCAATATTTCAATGCATTTCTAAATATCAACAAAATCTGTAATTATTTGATTCTTAAGTAAAGCAAGCTGGAAGTTGAAAGGAGTTGTATTTGTTTTAATACAAGCAGTCAATCCAAATTAATTCCACTTAGGTCAATCATCAATACTCAGCTACAACTAAAGAAAAAAATCCTCAGAGATGGGAGATTTAAAATTAGCATGAAAGGTATGTAAGGTAAAAATTAAGAAGCAAAATTAATCAGAAATTACAAATACAAAATATTTCCTTGAGTAATGCTTGGATTTTGATCCATTATTAAAGTCTGTGATTTTCACTATATTGTTCAAAAGAAGAATACCTTTCACCATGGAAAATAACATGAGATTTTTTTAAAAAATTACAAGGTTGCCTACCTGGAACTAAGATGCTGAAGGACTTGAACCTTCTCTCTCATTTGATCCCAGTTTTGTTTTACATTCTTTACAAGTATGATGACACCTCCTACAATATTGAAAGCAAATAAAACATTGAAGAATTGTGCTGGATTTCTTCTAATACAACCATAGAGCATGATGGCTAAAGTTTTTGAAGAAGTAATCTCTTGCCTATATTCCCCAATTTTTGTAATATGGGATATACACTGCAAAATATGGCATCTAAATGTCTCAGCCAATAAATGCCCATTAATTAGCATTAAGTACTCCTTCTAGCAATTGCCAAAATGTAACAGGATTTTCTAAGCAGCAAAAGACAGTCCTTGCTGTTCTACCTATGAGCAAACCGAGCTAGGAGTAAGGTGTATAACATTTTCTGTAATACCAAGTATATACTTTGTTATGTGGGGGAAGAATACAAATAAAGAAATAGATGACCAATGAAGAAGCTTACCATTCTCAGTCAGGTATTTTTATAGGCATAAAAGCTCATGCTGGTCTGGGGGAAAGATGTGGAAAGACAATGGAGAATGATTTTTTGGATAGGATTTTTGGAAATGTGTTCTGTGAGTGAAAGGTTTATACCAGAAGCCATATTGAGAACGGAGAGTGTAACAGGCAGCTGGAGGAGGAGTTGGGAAGGAAGTCAGAGTCTGATTTGATGTGAAGGAGCACTTTATGTGAAATTGAGAAAACAATGAATAAAACATGGAGGCGCCAGGTGACAGAAGTCAACCATTGAGATCTATCCTATGGTTAGATGTGCAAGGTGGAAAAAGCACCCTCTCAGTTTGTGCTCTTCATGGTTAGGCATGACAGCATAAGGTTGGGCAAAGCCATAGAGGAGAGGGAGGGATGAGTTGAGACTGACATTGTTGTTAAAATATGAGAACATTATAAAAAAATCTGTAGCATATTTGGCCTGAGGTATGTTCCAAAGGAAGACTCAAAGGATTGAAGTGATAACATGGACAATCTTAGCAGTATGATACTACATGAAAAGAGAATGAGTAACTGTTGTCACATCACACCTAAAAGTACAATAATTTCATTTAAATAATGGATATCCTAGTAACAGGTATTACAATGAGTCTAATTTGCATTTTCTGAAGAAAGTGTAGTAGTTTCTAATACTGCAATATATAGTCCAAGACAATAACTAGTACCTCAGAATCTAATCACAGAATTTAAATTCATAGTTTTGCTGCATAGAATTTTTTGTGTGTTTTAGACTATTTTGATCAAAATTAGCACAGACCTTTTTTGTTGTGGACCAAATGGTGCAATACCACTTTTCTGAAACTTTTTTTGGCATTCTCCCATGTATGACATCTTTCCAATGGCAAAACCCAAGACACCGGCAACTACAGAGACAGATAACAAAATATTGTTAATACAACAGCTTAAATCAAGAGTGTGCTATTGGCTCCACTTTATTCATATAACAAATTGTGTACCACTTCTTGTCAGAACACGTCACAAACACCTGTGAAGTTATACAGGGTTTACAGGGGTGAATTCAATAACTACTGAAAACTGGTTACCTATCATGAGACAGAACAACTGGTCCAAAATAATTGATACAGAAAAAGGATATAATATTCCTGCATACAGGAAAAGGAGATAATATTTAAAGGACCAGATTATAGAAGATAAAATTAATTCACAATGTCAGCACTAATTGTTCTTGGCTTTGATTGCACACCATGGTTTACTTCTAATGATCACACTTTTAACACCAACTTCTCTGGCTTTCTAAGAAGCTAGAACATCAGCCTGCCATACTGTTGCTCTGTGGCTTTCACTCACTAGAGTCATAATAAAAGACTACTTCAATGTCCTTGATTTCTTGCTGAATTTCTGCTGGAGAGGGAATCTATTTCATTTCTTGTCATTTACGAGCCACCTCACTGTACAGTACAGTTTCTGTGCTTCTATTGTTTTCTTTATCAATCCAATTATGGATTGATCAATCCAATTATTTATCAACCAATTTGAGGTTCTGAATTAGACAGTTGAGATCAAGCAAACAAACACAGGAAAAGGACCATACTATTTTACATATTATAGTATCGTGACTTCTTGATACTACAAATTGTGCAATCTGCCAAGCACAGCTGATCAATGAGCTGACAATATAAAACAAAATGGAGACAAGAGTTTATACCAATTTGAGAGACTGCATTACATAAATATAAGCTATTATTGAAAATATTTACATTAGAAGAATCTTGTTTCATACATTTATTTTTAAAGATATCAGAAATCTGATTTCCTAATCTGCTGAAGTGACATATAAATTGCAAAAAAAGAATATTTTGGAAAGAAATTCAGAGAGATGCATCTAAGGTCTGCATATTGTCTGCAAAGAACCTTTTCTTTCCTTTTAGAATTGGGTACAACTTACTTGCCATCTTGGGGAATGGACCAAATCTTGGGCTTGCTGAGAAAATGCCTACAATAAAAGGAAAGAGTCAGAAAGCTTATTCACTTATTCACTTGAGGAACTCACCAGCACTCAAAACCAGCACTAATTTTCCTACAGATTTTGCATTTCTTAAGGTGAGGATGGTATGAAGTCCATTAACTCAGATTTCAATATATCAGGGCACTTTCTATTCCACTAGTTCTTAGTGCATGTGTTTTGGGGCAGTCCTAGAGTCATAGGAGGAAGAGAATCTGAACTTTGCAGGATTCAGCTCAGGCAGGAATTCAGAGTGTAAACCAACATGAAAGAAGCATGTCTGCCACTGGTGACACCTGCAGCACCGCAGAGGAAATGATAGTGGCTTATGTTTCAGCACAAACCAACCCTGCATATAAAACAGCAAAATTAAGTCTCTTACACAGGGTCCAGCTCCCTGTGCTGTGATAAGTAAGATGAAACTGCTCTTTGGTAGCTTTCCATGGCTATCAATTAAAATTGTACCACTGGTATCTAGACTTCTCCTCTGGAGAGGAAAGATCGCACATTTTGGCCTTTAAGAGGAGAACACAGTGTGCTAAACAAGAGAAGCAAAAAATTATCTTTAGCTTTTCCACCAAAATCCACACTCCCCCAGTTAATCTCAGGAGGTGAAACCAGTATTCCTCTGAGAACTATGTGTCTGGCAGAGGAACGCCATGCTGTGGAGGAGGGCTCCACACAGCAAGATTACCGTGGCAAAGGGAAGGGAGCACTGGTTGCACTGTTACATGCATTCAGACAGTAATAATGAGGCTTAGAAGCTCCAGTATCTTCTAGAGGCAGGGTACTGTGTGCAGCCATCAGAAGTATTTAGACAGAGGAGTATTCAGCCTATGCTAAGCACAAGGGCCTTTGCCCACCATCATGCATGCGACTTTATATTGGGTCTCTCGGGGGAGGGAGGAACAAAAGTGTTGTTTGTTCCTGATCACCCCCCTCCAATTGCTGACACACAGTAATGATTATTTACTAAGAGCATTTGTTATTTCACAGCTGATCAGAAACATCCAAGTACAATGAACAGAAACTGAAAAGAGTACCTGGTGCCAGAGGCTGGCATGTTAGCTACAGAGAAGAGCCCCAGTGCCCTTCCTATCACTGCTCACCCTTCTTCCAATGTGTAATCCTTCTCTGACACACTCTTACTCCTTACCTCCATGTCTCCCTACAAGCTCATAAGTCAAGGATGGAATAGGGAACCTACATCAGCCTCTTGTGAGATAGCTTAGCAGACTTCAGGGTGGATGCCACTCACTCTCTCCCCAAAACACCAACCACAACCTTATACATAGTCAAGACCCCCTGCAGGGAAACTGAAGGTGCCGTGTGTAGAACCAGGCTCACCCACCACATAAACAGAGTACAATTTTCTTTTGTGTTAGCCTGCAGATTGTGAGCCATCTCTACAGAAAGCTCTCTGTCTCCTCACTCTGGCAGTACTCCTTGTCCCTTTGCACCAAAGCTGTAGTCATTTTGATACACAGTCACTGTCAAAACATTGGCAGCACTTTCAAACAGAACAGTTAGAGCTCCAGTACCCGACTCTAACGCCCTGCTCGGGTTGTACAACGCTCTGCCCTGTGAGCTGCCCCAGTGAAGACTCTACTCAACTACATGTGATCATGGTGACAAAATCCAGCCACCACTCTTTGGATTTGTGAATTCTCTTTTCAGTTCATGTTCTTGCAAAAGAATGACTGTGGCAATGCATGCATAATAATCAAATCACCATAGCAATGATGGTAATGAGTGAGAAGAATATTGATCTTGAAAAACAGCACTTTAATGACGTATTTCTTTATCTTTACCTTTTGAGATTAGCCCCTGGGTGACAAGCATGCTCCCAAGAGATAAAGGAAGAGCTGTGAAAATGAAAAGGAGAGTAGCTGGTATCAGCCAAAATTTGCTACGTATTTGGTAAATACTCTTTTATACATTAAATGTTTTCGGTTTCTAGTGTTAAACACATTGCTTCTAAACATTAACTTTGCCTATTGTCTTAATCACCTATTACATCTGCTCATTCAGATTACGTTCTCTTCAAAGCAAAGATGTCTTCACACGGTGCCAGACATCAGCCATGCTGTCACATCTGGAGCTAATGCACTATATATATTTATTAAATAATAAGTTTCCACAATCGGAGTATCTCCTCTAACTACTGCAACACTTATAATGACAGCAGCTCTAATAAAATGCTGAAACCCCTTTCAATCTTGCCCATTCAGGAAATACGCCATTTAGATACAAACTGAGAAGGTGGAAGTAAAGGTACTAAAACACCAAGCACTGATCTTTTTTAGCTGTCCTAACATACGAAGAATTTCACATATCAAAGACACATAGCCATGCCTGCCTTCCATTCAAAGGCAAGGATAAGTATGTAACAAAGTAAAACATTCCTAAGGTGGTTGTAACAATGGACTTCAAGAATAGAACCAACTCTACAACTGCTTATGATCATATTAAACAAGACCTCAATTCAACCACCTTTACCTACAACAATTATGCAAATAATTCAATTAAACCTTTAAGAATACAAAGCTTAACTTAACATGACAGAATTAATCCACAACAGTGTTCCAACAAAAAAGCATTTGGCAGACAGTTTTGCATACATACATCAAGAAGTCATTCCGTGGTAAGAATGACTTTGGATCACTCACCTCTGTACCAGAAACTTTCCTGTTTGCATTCTTTAATGATCCTTGCAACCTCTCTGTCTTGAATTTGGGACATGGGACAAAATAACATTGGCTGAAAGCATAAACCTGGATTAGCTTACCAAATTTAATCTCACAAAAAGAAAAAAATTAATCAATTAAAGGAAGATAAATTATGTTAAAAATAAATTAAATGCAAAAACATCCAAGCAAAACTCCTTATTCTATCAGCAGTGTGATGAAATATTGATACCCAAATACAGAAACAGAAAGAACTACATAGGTTTTAAGTTTAAACAACCCATCTTGTTGGTCTTTACTTTCCTAAAATTGCTCAGCTGCTGCTTACCCTAGAAGCATAGTTTTATATCTGTTAGTTATTTCATTCTCATGACCTACATTATGTTTCCCAGAAAGAAATGACAGGAAATAAAGGTGGAGTGGCAGTTTTCAAAAATCAAGTTCTGCTCTGTACAGAAGTCAGCTGAAATTCAATAAGAGCAGATTTTGCAAGTATTTAGAAGAGGATCAACATAAACTCTGCCAGACTCCCCACTAGTAGAACTTTCTCTCTGAGCAATTTAAATATATCCATGGCATAAACTGAACTCAACTATACTGGCTTCACTCTAATAGAAATCAGGCCACCAAAAGACTTCTTGAAGGTAGCTCTTTTTTCACCACCTGTGACTGTGAAGAAGTAGTGACAGTACTCTCCCTTACATGCAACTATCCGGGGTATTGACATGTAGACATAAGAGGATTATTTTTCTTTCTTTAAGAAAAGACTCAGTGTTAGCATTTGAAGTGTCATTATCAGACATCTGAGATAAATGGGCGTACTGGTTTCAACTGGACATGAGTTTATTTCCTCCATAGTAACTGGTATGGTGCTAGGTTTTGGATTTATGACCAAACCAGTCTTTACAGGGATATTTAGTTACTGCTGAGAAATATTTAATTATTTATTTTATTATACAATATATAATATATAATTATTATTTTATTTATACTGCTGAAAAATATTTAATTATTGCACAGAGCCAAGGCGTCTTCTGTTTCTCAGGCTGCCCCACCAGCAAATCGGCTGGGGATGTAGAAGAATTTGGTAGGGGACACAGCTGGGACAGCTGACCCCAGCTGATCCAAGGGATATTCCACTTCCATACTATGACATTGTGCTCAGCAAGAAAAGCCAAAGGAAAGGAGTTGTCATTAAGTTAAAATTAATTGAAATTTTAACATTTTTCTGTGAAAACACATCATCTTCAAACATACATATTCTTGAAAGAAAAACCAGACATCAGAGAACAAGCAATGACTTGGAAAAAAGAGCACATTCATCTATTACAGGATTCTAGCTCCTTTTATGCCCTGACTGATCCATGATTTTATAGCCATAATAAGGAAATGTATTTACTGGCCATAGCCACACATTTCACATTATAGGTAATTCATATCTTTGCCCTTCTTCGAGCACTGCTCCCACAAAAGTTAATGGTGGTGCTGGGCGAACAATACAGAATTGGCTCCACTCCAGATCAGAGAGAACCACTTTTTTTTAAAACTGGTTTCAGAGCAAGGTCATAGCAAATACACTGACATACAAACAGGCTGAATGAAATATAAGGAAATGCATGTCACAGCCCCAAGTGCACCAACAGGCTTTGCAGCCTTTCTGCCTCCATACACACCCTGCCAGCTGTTTAGTTGCTTGGGCTCAGAGTCAGCTCTACCATGACACAGTTGTGTAACACTGAGTTAGACCGCTGAGAAAACAGAAAAGCTCGGAGAAAGTGGCAAGAAGCTTTGCCCAGAGCCTCTGCCCCTCAGCTCAAGAGCTGTATATAAGCTCAGGCCCTTGCCTTAACTGTGTTGTAGGTATACCATGGAGATCCTTACCCTGCCTTGCTAACATGATCGCCCAGCTCAGTGTAAGACTTGCCTGGCAATCACTGAACTGACTGTAGGCTGACCCTGGTTATCATCATTGGATCTGCTCTTCTCCTCTTTTTGGGTACTGTGGTACTGTGCTCTCTGTACCCGAGGCCTCAGCCCGTGCCACCCTGCTGTCACTTGTGCCTCTTCCTTGCAGATAAGCCCAGTATTGCTGCCCTCTGATAGTGACAGGTTAGCAAAAAGTCATACCACTTTGAAATTCCTCGATATCTCCATCAGAGAGAATGTCCATCTTCTGTAGAGCTGTAGACCAGATTCTTGTGCCATATTGTTCCCTTCTCTCCTTCTGAACATGTGCATGCAGAGCTTGATGGGGACAGGTTGTACTGGACTTGTACTCAGACACCATGGCTATGCCAGCTCATAACTCAAGGCATAAATCAGAGCCTTAAGATTCACAACTCCTAGCCCCCTCAACACAGTGAACCAGTAAAAATAACACACCATCCTTTCCTCTCCTTATCCTATGCTTAAGCTAACAGACACCTATTTCTCTCTTCAATAAGAGCAACTGAGGAAAAATCTGTTATTCATTAGCAATAGCATCAAAATTGCTATTGATAAGGGAGGAATAAGGGAGGAAACACAGCTTACCCATCCAGGTTGCTTTATTGGAGGTGGCTGACTTCCCTGTTGACCTGTTTCCGAAGACATTGTCTCTTTCCTTGTAGTCTGCTACTGTTCTTGTTCAGCAGAAGCTATGCGTTTTATGCTTGGCTACTTCTCTTTCTGCTAGGTACAAAGGTAAAAAGTCAAGATATCATACTGATATTCATAAGTCCAATGTTCATCTAGAAAGAAAAATGACCAGGTTGAAAGGAGTGTATTTTTCACAGCAGATAGCATCCAGTCACCTAATACACAATATATAGCACAGTTTATCACTTAACAGCAACACAGAGTTGTGTGTAACTTTAACAGGTAAATCAGTAACTACAATAAAATGCTGAATCATGACCTAGTATAGTATGCTCCATCATGAAGAAATGAAAATACATATGCGCAAGTAATTGAAAACCTTTCTAATTTTTTAACGTATTGCAGGTCCAAGAAATAGCCTCTTTGATGTGCTGTCCAGAATTACTCACTGCCATCATGTGAAGCCTGGATTCCATGGGACCCACCAAGCAAGCCTATCCCAAACCACATCTATATCTCCAAAAACTCAATTCAGTTACAAACATCCTTTAAAAAAATAACACAAAAGAATAAATAGATTCCGAACAGTTTTAGAGTTGCAATCTTCCATGCTTGAGAGCTGCACTGCTAGGGAAAAGCAAGAAGGAAACTAATTTATTTCTAGAGTAATTCAAACAATCTAAATTGTGATTTCTACCTAGCACTTTGCTGCATGGTCTGGCACTTCATTAACATAGAGGGCACTTCTGTTTTTCTGAAAGTACCTTCTGAGAATGGTAGCACGGAGCAAGGCTAAAGTGACTGCGAAGGGCAGAGTTAAATAGAAAAGATATGCAACAATTTACTGATCTAAATGGTTTTTTTTTGCATTCATAATATTACTGTATAAACCACTTCCTGCACTTATTTTGGGGTCAGTTACAGAGCTATGAAGTTCAAGCAATGTCTGCTTCATACACACTAGATATTCAAACAACAAAGCTTTTTTAAGCAATAGAAGCAACATAACCTCCTCTCTCCTTGGCAAAAAAACTTAAATAAAGCACTGAATTCACACCAATCTGCCCTTTATTTTCAGACAGTCACAAAAATGACAATGACCACATTGTCTTTGAGAAAACATGTTTGAAAACCTGTATTATAAGAGGAAAGCTCACAGCTCTACACTGTCTTCCTCAATCTGAGAGTAATTTAATTTTCATCAGTCTCTTGTCACTTAATGCAAAAAAAAACAACATAAAATATGAGAAAGATGCATAAAACTTTAAAGAGGTTTGTGTCAATCAAAAAGGAGTCAAATTTTCTTTTCTTTTCTGCTTTCTTATTCTTATCTACTCACAAAGCCTACTTGTGCAGACGGCTGCCTAAAATAATCACTGGAAACAGTTTCTAAATGCTGCAAGTTTAAAGTGCTTGTCTTTTTCATGATAATAAAACAGCTGAGTCACAGGAAGAAAATAAATAAAATAAAATAAAATAAAGGAAAAAGAATAGGTACAAATAAAGATTACAAAGATTTGCAGTTTGCCATTGGCCTCTTATATTGTCCTAAGTACACGTTTCTCCTGAATTATAAGTTATTCAGCTATGCTACTGCTTTGACATAATGAAGAATCCAAAAAATATTTAGCCTTTTAAGCACCCTCGTGGTACATCTCCCATATGGGATGAAAGCTGAGAGCTATACTGGCAAGAATGAAAGAAAGAGACAGAGTTGATGTCATCAAAATATTATGTAACTGAATTATTAATATTCATACCTAGCAGACAAGCTGTCTCCTATCTGAGGAATGGAAAAGTGTTCTAAAATTTCAAGGCCCTGTGTCTTGGAAAGACAACTGTTATCCCAAAAAATAACTATATTTCCATTAGCTTACTGGAGAAATGTGATTTCTTGTAATTTTCTGTAATACCATTACTGTTTTCTCAACCTTACACATAATTCTTAGTGCAACAATTAATTGTATATTCTGGGAAGAATTCCCCAATTATATTATTCTGTTTAAATAAAATGCCTGTATAATACAAGATTAAATCAATGTGGTTTGCAAGGATCAAATATTTGAGAAGTTTATTCGTCTTTTACAAAAAATGTTCTGGATAATTTATTCATTTACAGAAGAAAATGCTAATTTTAGACTCCTGAAAAAATCTCGCTGTTTGAATACCTCTAATGGGATGACAAAGAAGCAGTAGTGCAAGAAGTAAGCTAAGTTTTTCAAATATGAGAGTTGTCAACTTCATATACTGTGTTCTCAATAAAAAGCCTCCTTCTGAATAGGAACAGTGACCCCATAATTTCAAGGCCTACTTCGAGGAAGAAAGGGGGAGCCCAAATTGCATGTATCAACTGGTCCACGCAGTGGGCTGTGATGCCCAGGGCAGGCACCACTCATCAAAGACTTCAGAGAGGCACTTCAAGGACCATCGTGAGGAAGACGGAAGATGACAAGCCTCAACACGATGTTTCACACCTATCTGAACTGGCTCTTTGAAATAAGAGCGTGAGTTTAAAACAAAGGTGAGTGTACAGAGTAGCTGCAGTAGGTAGTCAGTGAAAAGGCCCCTACCACAACCTGAGAGCAGGGGCTGGGGAATGCCCCATGCCTGCTCAGCCCTGCAGCAGTGCCCGCACCCAGGGCAGCGCACGCCCGGCCAGCACAGAGTATTTCTTTCCTAGAATCAGAGAACCAATTAGGCTGGAAAAGGCCTCTAAGATCATCGAGTCCAACCTATGACCAGCACCACGTTGTCAACGTGGCACTAAGTGTCACGTCCATTCCAATGTCTAATCATCCTTATTGTGAAGTTCTTCCTAATGTTCAACCTGAACCTCCTCTGGCACAGCCTGAGGCTACGTCCTGTCCTCTTTCCCTGCCATTAGTCGTCTGGGAGAAGAGACCAATCCTCCCCTGGCTACAACCTCCTTCCAGGTGATTGTAGAGGGCAATAAGGTCCCCCCGAGCATTCTTTTCTCCAGGCTAAACATCTCCAGCTCCCTCGGCCGCTCCTAGCAGGATTTATACTCCAGACCCTTCAGCAGGCCCGTTGCCCTTCTCTGGACACGCTCAAGCACCTCAGTGTGCTTCCTAAACTGACGGGCGACAGAGCCGCCGGGCTGCGGCCCAGGCTCCACAGCGGCCGCCTGCCCCGGGCCNGCGCCACCTGCCGGCCGCCGGGCGCAGGGACAGCGGGGCCGCAGCGCCCGCCCGGTCCCCTGGAGCAGCGACCCGGGAACTCGTCCGGGGGGTTTGGAATGTCTGGAGAAAGGGAGACTCCATGGCCTCCCTGGGCACCCTGTTCACTGCTCTGGCATTCTCAGTGGAAAGATCTTCCTCAAGCTGAATTGGAAATTCTTGTGTTTTAAGGGTCCAGCACCATCCTCTGACACCCGCCTTTGAGATATTTATATGCACTGCAGAGACCCCCTCCCAGTTTTCTCCTCTGCAGGCTAAACAGGCCCAGCTTCTGCAGTCTCTCCTCAATGATGCTCCAGACCTCTCATCATCCCTGTGGCCTCCACTGGACCCTCTCCAGTAACTTCTCGTCTTTCTTGTAGTGAGGAGCCCAGCATGCAACATATGGGATCTGTCCTACAAATTGAAATTTTTTTTCTGGAAATGAAATCTTGTTCTTTAAAAAAGAAACAAAAAATTCTGCTTTGACCATTTTGGAATGAAAAGCGTTCCTTATCTACTTTGATTTTAATACTATGATGCTTATGTAAGTAAATAAATAAATTTTAATTTTAACAAGAATTAAATAAGAAAGGCACTTTCATCAAGCAAAAATAATTTTGCAAGAAAAAGTTATCCTTAAAATGTCAGTTGGGTGTGGGAGGGGTTGTTCCAGGAATATTGAAAAAAATGGTTCTACTTTCTCTGAAATGAGAAACGCAATGCCTTTCTTTAAGAATAAGTTTTCTAAAATAAATATATATATATAAAAATATATAAACATGAGTTTTATTTTGCATCTTATTTTAATAAAAAGGTCTCTGTTTCTACTTTGTTTTCCTTTGGTTTTTTTTCACAGCAAGACAATAGTTTTCAGTAGAGTATACTAAATGGTGATATGACACTTCAGTTCTTGTCATGAAATAAATAGCTTGTGAGATCACCATTAAACTTCCTCCTTTTGCATGACCTGGGCATCTCAGTTTCATAAGAAACATAAATTGTAGGTAATTTTCCTAAGTCCAAAAAAAGCTTTCAGCTTCCATGAGTCTTGGCTACTTGAAGCCCCTTTCACCAGACTATTCTCCCACTCTTCCTGCCAAACCAGAGGATCAGATTTTGCTGCTGCAAAATGTGCTTTTCACATGGAGGCTGGGCAAGAGTGCTGTCCTAAAACAAGCCTTGAAAGTGTATCTAATACCTCCTGGGATCTCAAAGGTATTCTTGAAAACATACATTAAAACTATGTAATAGATACTGGCTACATGCTATTCTGAAAAATACAATACAGGAGAGAATCCCATGTGGAGTGAGTACTTAATAATCAATGACTTCTTAACTGGTCCAGCTTAAACTGAACATAAAATGAAAGAGGACTGGAAGATAATTTTCTCATGGGGCATATGTGTGCCTGGGGATAGTGATTGCCTAGAGATAAGATTGTTTGGATTCTTGCACCTTTCTGTGCAAAAGCGCCTATTAAAAATCAGTTTAAGCTTCTTTTTAATTGTAACTTTAAATGTAAAGTTGGTTATCACAATTGAATATGTTCTTCAAACACTCTTTCTTTCCAAGATTTACCTGAAGGTTCTTCAGAGTTATAAAAATGGAGAGAAGGTAATAGACAGAAACCAGTAAACGTTAGTGATTTGGAAGAGTAAACACAAAGCAAAAGAGATTCTTACTGATCCCGGAACAAAACCAACTTTGCACATCAAAGAAAAAAAAAACCAAGTAATACCAAAAATAAACCAACCAATATGGAATTGAATGTTTGGCTGAGGAATTCTTTGTTGTCAGAGTACGAGGAGATCAAGGACTGAGATTTCACAAAATAAGGGAAGGTTTACAGGCTATGGCTGCTTGACTGAGGAACCTCTTAGAAAACACTGAAGGGTTGCCAAGTTCCTGAGGTTCACCACATTCACCAAAGCAAAGCCTTTCCGGTGTGCACATTTAACAGAAACACTCCACGTATGTATGCAGTGCGTGCCAGCAGGAGGAACTATTGCTACTTATGATAAACATGCTTTATCTGTCTGTTACAAAATCAAACCCTGTTAATTGCTTGAAAATTCCCTGAGAAACAAAGCTCCACCTCCTTGCTTTGTAACCATAACAGCATGGAAAACGAAGTAAGAATTACACGACAGGGTATTGTTCTCATGCTGATGGGAGTAGGAGTTAAGGAGGAATGAAAATACATGAAAAGTCACAGCAGGAAACAGTCAACATACTTCAGAGTAAAACACTAAACTGTCCTCACTACTTGCAAGGAATCATGTAAGTTTTTTGTGTCTTGGCTGATTCTTGGATGTACTTCTATTTTATACTTGGTCTGAGCTATCTTTTAGAAGTGAATAGTTGGTAATTATGAAATGTTTAAGATATAGGATTTCCCCTTCTCAGTGTGAAGAACCCAGTAAAGAGCTTATAGAGATCTGCATGTGTTTGTGTTTCCCATGAGACTGAGACAAGTGCCTGACTGTAAACTCACCCGCTCCTGCTTTTTTCCAGAGCTGTGGTTTTAATTCTAATCTGTGCTCATAATTTCATGCTTTTTTTCCCCACTTCTCTGTCACTTGCTTCTGCTCCTTCATCATGCTCATTCAGGCATCTCAGGCAATATGTAAGGACAACTTCTCACAGGGGTCTGAAGGTTCTTTAAAATGCCATGTGTTTACTTGGGTTTTAAAGCATGTTTGCATTACAGTCTGAACCCTAATAAAGCATTGTTTTTTACAATCGTTTGCTTTAGGAAAGGTTACCCCTGTCAACCAATGTAATTATGGGGCTGTTAAATTCAGATAATTTTTTATGTCTGCCTTAGGGTAGGGGTGTCTTAAATACTACTGTAGAATGAAAATGCTTCTTGTTCTGTGAGTGGCAGCTCCTACTGTAGTGTTTTCTTGACTTTACTGGTTTGATATCATTGTATTTCTATAAAGATTAAATGCTTTTTGCTTTATTTTTTGTCAATTGCACCTGTGGCACTCCAGGAATAAAAATAACATAGTGAAAGGCATTGCTACACATATATGTGTAACTAAGCACCTTGCAAGCACTGACTTTTGTATTTAAAACATTACACCTGAAAACTCTCTCCTCTTTTGCTCTGATGCTCACGCATATATCAGCCTTATAGAGAGCACTAGAATGTAATTTCATGACATGTGAAGCCAAACTTAATAGTTACTAAGGATCTCAGAGAGAGTACCCAGAATACAATTGCTAAATTTGTCAGGATTTGCATTATTTTCATTGCATTATGAGTTTAATGGAAGCCACACAAGCATATCAGGTTCACAATTCCAGTCATGTCTTGTTTTACTGGAACTCCACCTCTGAACCATGAAGCAAGATAGATACTGTAATTACAAAAAGGGTTGCAAAATTTTTTTAAACATTTATTGGCTGAATACAGGCTGTGAGCCTCACGCTCCCACTAAGCAGCTCCAAAAGCAGCCACATTCTGGGTTTATTCTGGCCAAAGATCTCATCTTCCATTTGCATCACACCACAGCAAGATGAAATCATGTCATCATTTACATAATCCTGATATCCAGTGATAAGTGAGCTTGGTGACTATTCTGGTATGACTTCTCTTTAATGAAGAAAAATAAAGATGCCTTTAATGACATGGAGAAAACAGAGAAGCTCATTAAATCTATGAGTCTCATTCTTCCTTCCTTAGTGAGGTCAACTTTTCCATCAAAATGCTTTAATTCTTTTATGGACATTTAAAACACATTTCAAAATTTTAAAACACATTTTCAAATACCAGCCAAAATTCCACAGAGCTTTTGTAATAGCCAAACCCCACCATACTGCAGGGTAAATGAATTGCTTGACTTTGAGACTTCTAGGGCAAAATTTATTTTAGTACCATGTCTTCTCAAATGTCCAGACCAGACTTTATTGCTAATAATAGGTCACATAGATGTTAGGTGTTTATAGTTTACTCCTACGGATTTAGAGTTTCACAAACCAGGGAAAGAAAATGCATACCATAAGGTTTATTTAGAGTGGGACAGTCTTTTTAACACAAATGAGAAGATACAGATGGCAGTTCTATAGGATGCTGTATGAAGATTATTAAAATTTAAGATGATGATAAGTTCCAACAGCAAAAGAACTTCTAGTTCTTAGCTTATGTTTACAATTTTACTTTTCATGCCCCCCAAAAATTCTAAAATTGAATTTTTTGCTTGTGTAATCTTTTTGCCAGAACTTGGCAGCTGTGATCACAGCTGGGTCGATTTAACTCATGATTTCTTCTAAAATTATCAAACATAGTTACTCAGGAATCTCAACAAACGAAACGTTTCTTTTGGTGCTTTTTGTAGACAGCATTGCTTATCAGAAATCCTTACTCTGCTATAGAACAACACCCATTTCACGAAGGTGAGCACAGTACTAATTCGGACATCCCCGAACCGCGCGTAGTTAACCCCGCGTTTGTGCAAGCTGCCAGGTGGGTTAGCTCCTCTTTCCCCCGCCAGCTTGTGCTATGACAACCTTTTGCTGTTATTTTTCTTGCTGGCGTGACTGCTCAGGGGACAAATTGCTGACACGTGTGGCGGGGCGCGATCTCCTGGCCGTTTAGCGCGGCGGGGCTGTGAAGAACACGGGGAGCACGGTCCGGCCGTGCGGGCTGCCCGCCCCCGCGGGGGACGCGGCTCCGTGAGGCGGGACGGG
>WBNO01026499.1:20280-52655 GCA_013400575.1 Peucedramus taeniatus | reverse complement strand
GGGGCTCGGGCGGGAGCGGCCGCAGCAGGGCAGCCCCGGCAGGGCCGGCCGGGTCACCTGCCCGCAGCCGGGTCGCCGGTGCGCAGCTCCCCTCTGGAGCGAGTAAACAGCGCTCACATCTGAGCGCTCTTCTTCGGGTTCTTTTTCTCCCCTGGTGCTGGAACGCCTTTTGTCTCTGGGATCAGCCTAGAGTTCATTGCTGCTCCCGGCCAAGCGTTTGTGCAGGTGTTGCAGAGGCGGTGCTGCGCTGCTCTGCTCGAGGCAGGGTGGGCGCCAGAGCCGGCACCCGCAGTGTCTGCTCGGGGCATCTCCTGCATGGAGATGGGAACTCACCGCGCGGTGCCCGGATAAGGGGGCTTCAGGGGAGAACAACGCACCGATTTACTAGAATAATTCCTTTTGCCACCAGTCTGCCTTTGAGGAGCCCTGAGACTGTGGGTGGACTGCTTATTTAGCCAGCCCTCTGAACATTGATGTTTTCGAAGTTGAGCACTTCACTGAGGTTCAAAGTAGGAGCTGCTGTCTGTGGGGAAAGAGCTGTTTTATTCTCATAATTGTATTTCCTCAGAAAATGCGTTTGTTTAACTTGAAATAACAAACATTTCTTCAAAGAAGGTGGCTGTTATTGCTTGAACTGCTTTCAAATACATTTGATAGTCTATATATGCAAGTATAAAAAGGTACTTTCTAAGTAATCTCCAGGAAACCTTGTTGTTGAAAATACGTGATGGGGTTTTCTTTTTTTGGTTTGTTCTTGTTTCAGGCTACATTTCTTGGTCTCTTTACCATGCACTGCCACCAATGATCTACTACTTCCCTCTTCAGACACTGGCACTCACAGGCCTGGAAGTTTTTGCTGTTGCCTTCTTTTCCCCCATATTCTTGACAATTGGCCCTTTCTGGAGGTTGGCTAACAATGATTATGTCCTTGCCTTTCTGAGATTCACTATGGTTGGTAAGTACACGCTGCAGTGAGTTATAGATTCCGTTTTGGTATCAGTGCATAAGAGCAAACATTCCAAATTGCCTTAAAATTCAGGCTATTACAAAAAGAGACAGGAGTAAGAAGTTCTTACTCTCCCCATACTCATGTTTTGTTGGTTTCTTTTTTTTTTCTCTCAAGCTTTTAGCTATAGTCAGAGAAATATTTTTGTAGCCATTGTATTGCATGAATACAGAAAAATAGAATTTTACTTTTATTTCTAGGAGCTTTTAATTTAGTAAGAGTGATGCCCAATAGGAAAGGTGTTTTCAGTATCACTCAAATATCAACAGAGCAGGTGTTTTTTTGAATTGTGACAATGGGTAGGGATGAGACATTACAGAACCACTTGGGGCTAGTTTCTATGAGCAAAACATCATTTTTTAGTTTCTGAGGCAATTTTTTTCTTCTAAAAATGTATTTTTAAAATTAAATCTATCTATCTACATGCCTGTAGAGAGGTTATAGGCTCATCCTAAATATGAAATAAACTCAGGAAATAGATGCCCCATTTCCCATTCCACAGGCTCTTGCTTAAACCAAGATTTACTGGGATTCCCACTTTGGTCTTCAGCTAACTGGTGCAAATCTTAGCTCTTGTTGATTTTTTGGAAAGGTTTTGGGGGAGAGGTTTGGCAGTTACAGCCATGTTCAGAAGCGAGTTGTTGCTACTCCACATGAACTTGGAGGATTCAAGGGTCTCCATCCTGGTGTGTAAAGGTGAAAATGCTGCTTCTGAGTGATGTGTTTCAGAATCAGCAAATCCCAGTTCCTCATTTGTCAGTATAAGATGATAGATAATCACTCTCCTTATAATTTTCCTCTTTTACTGTTAGAAGACAGGGTAAGATCATCTTATTTACTTTCCCTGTGTTGTTTTTTTAAAAAGAACTCTTGTTCTTTATCTCTAGAAAAATACTTGAATTGAGCACAGTTTGTTGGTGTCATTGATTTTCATGAAGAATAGTGTTACCATGTTCTTTTCTTTTCTTGCTCTTCCCATTCTATCCATCCTAATACTTTTCTTGTTGTTTTGTAATAAGCTTCTCAGTGAGCAGAATCTTCAGCTTCTTGCAGCAGTGCCTTGTGTGTTGCTTTCTGCAAGATCTTTTAGTTTAGAAACTAGGAGTGAGTATAAGCATTTAAAATTGCACCTTACCTTCCTTCAGATGTGACAGTAAAGCGAAATTTGCCATGTTTATTTAAGGTTAGTCCTTCAGATCACCTTGCTGTGTTTACTAGTTCACTTTGCCAAAAGAGATGGAAATCGTTTAGAAGTGTGTAATTTTTGTTCTGCTAAATAAAGAGCAGTGACAGGCCTATGATGGTCTTTTATGTGCTGCTGATTCTCCTGTTTCTCAGTTCTTCCTGTGTTTTGCCTCCTTCATACTGAGACAATTCTATTCATTATCTTTATCATCTTTTTTCCTTCTCCAAAAGGCCATGGCCTTCCTCTGGGACTTGTTGAACTGTCAGGCAGAACAATCCGCGCCATGCAAGTTCCACCCCATTCTACTCAGTCTTCAATTTCACAATCAAAAAATAAGAAAATTCTTTGTGTTTAGCTGACCAGACTATTTACAAAGTTTTGGTTTTTTTTTTCTGTTCTGTTTCTTTCTGCCTTTTCAGGAAGCTTTATTTATCCTGCAACTTCTAATTTCTGTATCCTTTCATACTACTTGCTTTTGTGTTCTGTTTGGAATCAAACAACAGCAAAGTACCCTGTGGTAGTGTCTATTTGCATCTGTGTCTTCAGACAACATACGTTAAATTTGGGTGTTTGGATAGATATATTTAAGTTTTGGGTGTACTTGCCCAGCAACAAAAGGTGTGTCTACTCTAATTTGGCAAACCCATGCTACCTTAAATCAGGGTAGCACACATGATGAAATATTTGAAGAGGCATGTTTATGGATTGCCAGCACAATTTAGTGACAGAAATCCATGTGTACTGTACATGAAACCTCTGTTGAAGTTCATTCAAGTACACCTTCACTGCACATTGATCTTGTTTATCATCTTGGCTCTAAGCTTTGCATCTTTTACTCTGAGCAGAATGAGCAGGTAAACTGTTGGAGGATTCCTAGCATGTGTTGCCAGAATCTGCAGCTCCATTTCTGACATTGCTTGCTTAACATCTCGTCAAGTTTGACTCATACTCACTCAGCAAATGGCTGGTGTCATAACAGTGTTGCTGCTTCTCCTGCTGTTTGTCATTGGTTCTGGGCCAGAATTTGCCACACTGACGGAAGTGATGAGAATATGTGTGGTCCATTGTCACTTGAATTGGAAACCTGTTAGCAGAGTTTAAAACTGCTGGTAATGTGGAGTCACTGTGCCCTGGGAAATGTCAAAGAGGAGTGCACATGCTCTCTTTCAGTGGCTGGGAAAGTGGTATTTTATTTCAGTAATAAAGTGGCGCAGGCTGGTAGTGACCACTTCTGAGCCAGAGAAAGCCTTGTTCACTCCTGCTGAGGCAGGTGATTACTAATCCCTGTGCTATGTATGGTGACTGCTCCTGTCTAATAAAGAATGTGGCTTTTGCCACAGTGTACTTACTTTTGTAAGTGCACTGCAACAAAAGCCATAGCCTTTTTAGAAAGGAGCAGTCACAGTACATAAAACTTTATGGCTTTTGAGTTATCTAAGTGCATGGCTGAAGAATATCTGTATGCTTAAATATCCATATATCCTCTCTATGGAATCAATCACCATAAGTACTTGAATAAAGGCAATCACTTGGACTGTTGGATAATTGCTTCATATAAACTTTTTCCTTGAAAATTACATCTGCTATGAAGTCATGTATACCCCGTTTCTACGCATACCTACATTTCTTTGGTTTGTTTAAAAACGTTAGTGTCACATGTTTCCAGATAGGTGCTATAGCTGTTCAAATTACAGACAACATTGAACTAATGCACAGGAAATCCTTATCACCCAGTCTCTATTGATCATTAAAGTAACCTCTGTGTGTGTGTTTGTTTGTAGGAAGCTTAGCCTCATACCATGCACCAAATGCTTCAATTAGACTGCTCATCTTGGCCGCTGGTGTTTCTTCTTCATTGCTGGTTCAGACAGTAACATGGTGGTCAGGAAACAGTTTACAAAGGTATTTTCTTATACTGATGGAATATAACTGATGTTTCTTTATATTAAAAGCTGTTTTCTTTTTTTTTTTTTTTTTTTTCCCCAAATGTCTCACTATTTCAAAAACTGATTCTTACAGGTTCATCAGGTTATGGGGCTTCATGCTAGGCAAGATAATGCTCCTTGTTCTTCGTATCTGGTACACATCACTTAATCCAGTCTGGAGCTCACAAGTTGCCAATACTCTCATACTAACAATTGGTTTCATAGCAGCAGTGGAGCGAATTCATTCAGGTAAGTATATTACAGCAAAGATGGTGGTTATGAAAAGATCCTAAAGTATACCTAGCTATGTGTCACTGGGTTTTGATTCTTTGATTTTTTCCCCCAACACAGTCTGGTTTTAGACCTGCTGCACGAGCATTGCAGGTTTTAGAAGTCGTGGGGTATTTCCATCTGCCCATAATATGGCAGAACTGGTATCACAGTTCATACCAGTGGTAGTAAGTTGGTGCCAGAATTACCTCTTTTTCCTTATTGCAGTGCCAACTATATGACAGTAATGCAAACAAAGGCATAAGATACACCAATATAACCAGAATGGATTATTGTCTTTCCAGCACGAAACATTTGTGGTGTTTTTGTTATTATGTTAATTCAGTTTGCACTTTGAGTTTTTCTGCCAGTGCATATCTTTTAACAGCGAAGGGGAGACAGGACAAAGTTGGGGAACAGCTGATATGTGAAAATAAACAGAAAGAATTGGAGGAGTGGGCAAGTTGTCCCGGTTAAACTTTGCCCAAGTTCTTGGAGTATTTGCACAGAATACACAGCAGTGGGGATTGGCATAGGGTAAACTGTGGAGGTGGTATTGCCAAGGAAGACAGCAAGGCTGGGTTGGTTAGTTAAGGCAGCTCATGTTAAATCCTCAGAATCTCCTTCCTTCTCAGTATAACCTTAATGAATTAATTGAAAGATAAAACCTTATCTATGAGTAAGTGGGTATAAATTAGCATCATGCATATCGTCTGTAAGCTTGCATTACATGATCTAATTTAAGCCTGAGCTTTCATCAGAATTTAGAAAGGGAATCTGCTGCAGGAGATTAGGAAGGAAATCTGTGTTGTTTGTGGGTGACAAAATGATATGTCTATGCAATTAAAGGTGCTGCTTTCTCCTTAGATGAGAGAGGTTCTAAAGCACATGGAAAAAGGGAGAAGGAAGGGAGTTTATTTCTGGCTGATTTGGAAGTGTCAGGTTTTGTTCTTATCAGAGTTTAGAGTTTCAGAGAACAGAAGCCTCTGAACAAATTCTAATAACTTTTCTGCTGATTTTCAAAGCCAATTTAAATATTTAAAATTTATTATGGAAAATAATCAGGTGGGCAGGCTGGCATTTTTGAACACTTATGGTGAGTATATTTTCTTGACAGACCTAGGGTTGTTAGTAAAGTTGAGCTTTTTTTGTATTATCAGTTTCTGATAACAGAATCCTAAGCAGATAAATTAGCTTTTGTGCATGTAATTTATTCTAGTAAATTTGAGATTTTGGCTATTTCTTTCTCTCAGTAACTCTTGCTAATAGGATTTGACAGTTTGCTTAGGTGTATTTCTATTCTTACTCTAGGTGTAGACAAGAGGAAACAAGAAACAAACAAACCTGGTAATGTGGTTAGAGAGACTGCTTCCCATTCTCATTGGTTTGTATCCGGGATTGCTTTTGGCAGCCTCATGTTCCTCACTCTGTGGATATTTGGGGAGGTTTCATTAATTTCCAGATGGGCAGTAAGTGGACATCCACATACAGGTCCAGATCCTAATCCATATGGGTAAGTGCTCTATTGTTATTGTTATTACAAAATTGTCATGGAAATCCAGTGCTGTAGTGGGTGACAAATTAAAACTCAACCTGATGATGTTATAAGACAGAAAAAAGTGGATACAAGGTACTTCACAAAGAGGATTCATTCTTCCTTTGAGATATCGCTGAGCATTTTGTCCAGAACTTAAAATTTTCTGATACAGAATTATTTTTATTTCAGCACTAAAATCTTGGTTTGCCACATTTCAAAACAATTTTTAGATTAGGACTGAGGTTTAAGCACTCATGAATGCAGTGCATATATAATATGCAGTAAATTATTCTAGCAGTTGGCTTCAGAGACGAGATGATCAGAGATGTATGCACAAAGTATAAATAAACTGTGTACACTATTAAAATATATACTTGAGTAGAAGTTTTGATTAGTAAGAATTAGAAGTCTTAAAGCTGTGTGTGGTTCATTCAGGTTCCAAAATGTAGGAAGAGATGAAATCAGTTATTCTGAGTAAACTACATGTGATGGCAGGTGAAAGAGTTTATAATTTGGAATTGATATACAAAAGAAAGAGAGCAGTGTTAGATATTTTAGGATTCGTTATTTGACAGGAAGGAAATAGTTCTGTTTGAGGTAGATTTTCTGTTTAGTTTCCTCTAAGTTGTTTTTGCCTTTTGTACCAAGATTTCAGTGGACTGCTTTTGCTGCTGAGCACAGCTCACTTATGCATTACAGTAAATGGCCATTATTTTCAACCGGATGTCTTTTACATCCAAAAAAGGGAAGAAAATGTAGCTGTCTGTATGCAAAATCTAGCTTTGTTTAAAGTAAAAGAAATATAGTATATTACCAAGGACCCTTGTCTGTATATCTAGAAGTTTCTTTCTCAATATCAGGTGTTTTTAAAATCATATCAGTGCATGTTTTCTTTTTCCTTATTGTTGTATCAGAGGTACAGTTCTGTTGGGCCTTGCTCATGGACTGATGCTTTCATTTTGGAGCTGGTCTTCTATCACCAGTTTTGCCTTGTTTCTCATAGGTAGGTGCAAATCCTGAGCAGAATTTTTGTCTGTTACCTTATTCCCTTTACGCAGGTTCTCTGACCTGACGCCACATCTCAGAAAACTGTGGCTTATCAAAGTCTCCTTTTCTCTTGCCACTGACTGTAGCACACATATGTCTGACCAGTTGACTAAGGGCTACAGACCAAATCTCCAGGCCGTTGCAGAGCAGTGTTGTTACCTTCAGAAGCCCTGTTAAGTTTCTGTTCCCTTGAGCAGCATCCCAGTTCTGACCACCTGCATTGTATAACAGTTGGACCTTATGATCTTAGAGGTCTTTTCCAACATTAGTGGTTGTATGAGAAGGCCACAATCTGTATTATGGGGTTGAGAGGACACAAGCCTCTCAATTCCACAGGTGGCAAAATAACTTGTAGTTTAACAAGCAGTCTCCCTGGAGACAAGCTTGCCTCTTGTGTCTTTATTTGCCAAGTTCTGCAGGCAGTAAAATAGTATGAACAGGCAAGTTTCAGTGTTAAGAAATGTGTGTGCAGATTGTAATGTAAGCATGAACATTTGATTTTTGATGTACACACACTGCTTATTTAAAGCAGGCACAGAAAGGTTCTTTAGTTGATTCAAGCATTGTATTCTAAAATGCTCAGAACCTTGATTATTAAGTATTAAAGTTAAATATTAAAAGTGTTTCTATACATTTGCTTGCATGGTGTGACAGTAAATATTCATTTCTACAGTAATGTTTTAAAATGAAGTTGTCCCGTTATAGAAAGGTTCTGTGATTGTTAATGTTCTGTTTGGAGTCAAATTCCTAAATCAAAGATAGCATTGTAAGTCAAGGATCTTGCAGTTAGTAAAAGTTAATAGTTGCTTTCTTGCCTATCCTATGGTTATCTACAGGGAAAGATTGGGAAATGATATGTTTTCTCTTAATATTGATCTATTTGATTCTTTCTATATTATGGTAAAAGAGGTTTATAACTGACAGACCTGTTACTATCTTAAGAACTGCATCATTCCTCTGTTGTGCTAAAGAACTCTGTAAGAAAAAACTGTTCGGTTTTGGCTCTTGATGGTGTTTCTCTGCCTTCTTTTTGCTGTACTGTTTTTAGCTGAATAGGCAATGTTTAAAAGAATGAGATATTGGGAAAAATAAAAGACTGTCTTTGGCTACTGTGAATATCTGTCCTTCTAGTGATGCAGTTTTTATGGCTGGAAAGCACAATTACATTTCCCAGACTTTTTTTTGCTAGCCAGAATATGAAAATTAATGTGGTGGGTGATATACCTGACTGAGACTTACTCTATTCTTTTCTATCCCTTCACAGGTTTGGCATCTTCAGCTGGTCTCCTTTATTTACATACCTGGAGTGCTGCTGTTGCAGGCAACATTCTTGGTATCTTTACTATGTGTGTGTGGCCTCAACTAGCTGGACGCTTTGTTAGCTGTCTGCATCCTGGGAAAGCCATGAGTACAGCCATGTTTGCCTATGTTCTTGAATTATTCTTCTGTGTATGGTGTACAGCTTATAAATTTGTACCTGGAGGAGTTTACATTAGAGAAAGTTCCCATCTTCTTCTAGGTACGTTTGTGATAATGGACAAATACAAATATGCTTGCTTTAACCTCAGAGAGAGGTGTGAAATGTATCTAGTGTATAAAGAGCCTTTTCAAATGCTTGGTTACTGTTTAATTACTTACCGTGGTAAGAGCTTCAGTGCAAAAATTAATGAGACGTGCAAAAAATATTCTACTTCTTTCTTTACTGTTAGAAGTAGTCTAAAATGTGGGCGGGAAATGGAATACAGTTAAGGGAAAATGACAAAGTGGTAAAATGTCTGATAACTAAAGTACGCAGTGGAGGAAGAGATCTGTTATCCAGTCACCCTAAAAATATGGCTGCAATCCAGGGTGTGAATGCACAAATATGCTGGCTGCCTAAGGTAGCAGTGCCTCAGGTAACAGGGTAGCTGCTGGGACTGTAATGTAATTCATTGCATTATTTAGCCCTGCTCTGCTGAGCAAAGTGCAGCATCCTGCTGATCCAGCTAGTCTACATTGGAGTCTCGAGCTTCTTTCCCCTGTGGCTCCACCTTATGTTTTGTGGACACACCAGCATGTTTGGGGGAATTCAGATGAGCCTGTAGCATCAGAAACATGTGAACAGGACAGGCAGAAAAGAAATTGTCAGGTATTTGCAAATCAGGAAAAACTGAGTTGAGCAAATATAAAGGCTTTAGCAAAATGATGACTTGATGAGGGTGGAGAGGTGGAAAGGAAACCAGCCCTTCCTGGTTTTGTCTCCAGAAATATTTTAGCAATAGGTGCTAACATGTTTCAATGGCATATTTCACTAACTATATTTAAACAATGACAAACATTATCTTGGGCTAATTGTGTGGGACATTTTTTTAAAATGTGACGCATTATTTATATTTTATTTGGAAAGGATTAATGAATGCTGTGCTTAGCTTGTTGCTCCAAAGGTTTCAGATTTCATAAATGTCTTTGCAACTGCTTTGTGTCACTCCAGTTTCTTACTCTTCATGTATGTTTCTTATATTACGGCATTCACATGAGGGATTTGAGTTCATTATGATTTAGGAGAATTTCATTCCATTATTGCATTACTTTCTTTGTTCTGAAAGCACTCTGAGGAGTCTTTAGAAACAGTTATCTTAGCTAATTAATTTAATTTTTTGAAGTAATATGAAGAAAGCATGTGGTAGAGGAGTGTCAAATGCTTTCTTGAGTAATGCTTTCACAAAAGAAATACTTTTATTAAAAATTCCTCTCTGTTATTTCCTTTGAAACACACACTTGTGATTCATTTACCTGGTGTGATCACTGGGTAGTAACAAAGAGATGGCCCTAATTCTCTGTTTGGTAAAGAAAACTGTACGTGCAACACATCTCAGCTGATGGCACTGCATGAGTTTAACTTCCATTGGATTTTCTATTCCATTGGATAGAAAATCCAATGCATTTTCTATCTTTTCGATGCCATCCCATAGCTTATCAAAGATTATACCATGAGACTGGGTATTTGTTGCTGTGCTTTTACTCTTACAGCTTGGCTTTCTGACAAACTGCTCATTTTCTTCTGGTTTCTTCTAGGTGCAAGTGCTATTTCTTGCTTTCTTCTCTTGTCCAATATCCTGCCTTTCTCTTGCTGCAGTTTGGGTAGGGAATTGCGCCATGACAAATGACAATGAAAGTAAGATCATTAAATTCAAAACTTCTGTGCTGCTTCACTGTGATTTGATATAATGCTGAGGGGTCAGATTCCTGATCTCCATCAGCTTTAATGGCTGTGAATCAGTCACCCTTTGAGAAAGGTTTTGTGTGTTCCCCTTCGTTGCGCTAGACCCAGTGTCCTGGTTTGTGAGCTTTCACTACGGCTAATGTAACAAGTAAGGGAAATTGAAAAATACTGAGCAATAGTTAGCTATTACTCCGAAGTAAAATATGGCTGCTACAATTAATTAACTATGCCACAAAGATATTAAGGCATATGTCTTCTCCAGCAGAGCTCTTATCCAGTTCATTATCCTCCCATGCTTTTTTTGAAAGTAATTGGATTCTTTCTCATTAGGGATTGGAAAAGACCTTGTACTATTAGTCTGAGCTACTTATTGAAAAGATACTATCCCCACGCATTGCAACAGTTAGGGCACTGAAGTTATTTGCTAGCTTTTAAAATGTATCTGCAGGTGTGTTTAGTTTTTTGTTCGTAAAAAGCAGAACTATTTTTGTTGGCTCTGGAGTTCCAGAGTACAAGTTGCTGCCCTGTTACATTGACCTTCCAACCTGCTGCAGTCTGCTAATGCTGTTTTATAACAAAGTGTTGAGCAATTGCTTTTGTAGCTCCTATATGAAAAAATGTGTTACTTTTATCTTGGTGACAGAGCAGTTCATTGTCAAAGATAATAGATATGTGCAATCATATCTTTTTCATCAAGCTGTTATTTTAAGGTTCTATAATATGTAATTTTAACTCAATTGTTCTTATCCAGGTTAATTTCAGTAAACTTTGAAAACAGTGGGCTCAGCGAAAAGTTGTAGACATCAGTAAGGCCTGGAAGGATTTTAGCATAATTTATGTGCCGTGTGTTAGCCTTTTTGACATAATGCACTGTAACTATACTGCAAATCAGTCTTTACTTCAGAGTGCTGCCAATAAATCTCATAGTTCCTGCATTGCCTCATTAGGTAAGGCATTTATCTGCATTTTGTTTTGAATTATCTTTGTTGTTGGAACCATAAGGTTGTTATGTTGTAACACGACAGCTGGGAGTTTATAAAACGTGTTTATGAGCAATGTTTAATATGTTAAAAGTCTATGAAAAAACTAATTACTTTTATTTTTACAGGTTTTATAATGTTATGTATTGGGGTAGACTTTCTAACAGGACCCAAGAAAAACCTTAGCTCTGTCTTTGAAGTGAAAAGCAATCAAAAACCATTCTTCAAAAGGAGTAAAAACTATATTAAACTACGTAAGTATAATTTTAGTCCCTTTTCTCCATGACTCTAGGAATACTGTTTGAGGAAAAAAAAAAACAGATGCTCAGATGTTTTAGAAATGTTTTTTTGGTAGTTTTAGGGACAGACTGGTAGTTGGTATTTGCCTAGTTCCAGGTTAATGATGACATATACTACTGGAGGAGCTGACTCGCTGTGATTATGACTGACAAAGGCTATTCCTAATGGAATGTCTTGAACAGAGACAAGAAACTGGGCAAAACCAAACTGTGAAAATGGATTCAGCATCATTGGTGGTTTCATTTTAGTGGTTGAGGAGGAGGTCTCTCTGGATCTTGGGATTTGCATTGTGTGTACAGAAGATGTGAATGGTTTCCCAGCCATGCGGTGCGGAGGTTTTGAGGCGGTTCGGTGTGACAGCACGGCCAGGGCTGTGTGAGCTGGCTGCAATGTGGTGGCACTGGCTGGCCCTGAGCTGCTGTGCCATGTGACACTCTCCTGTGTGAGGAGGCTGTCCTGCAGGGCCTGCTGTGGCCAGCAGTACAGCACAACGCTTGGGGCTGGCTGTGTGCTCAGACCAGACCTGTCCTCTGGAAACCATGGTCACCTGCTGCCCCTCAACTATGCCTAGGGATCCCAGATTTTCAGATTATATGTATGAGGTCTGCTTTTTTCCTTAGGTTTTAAAGAGAAATGAAAATCAAATGTTTGAGGTTTTATCACTTTTTGGCTTTTAAAGCATACAAATATTTTCAACTATTTCTCTACAATCATTTTAATCCCTATTTTTTTGGTCATTGTCAGCTTACTGTTTCTAAAGAAAAACGCCTGTCAATAGTGTGAAGTTTGTCAGAGGAACAAAATGCTAGGCATGAGGGCGTGGTAATCCTACAGAGATCAGGATGCTGAAGATTTCAATTCCTTCATATTTTCTTCTGTGACTTTGGGTCAAATTGTTTGCCATTTGTGTACATTTTGCTGCATTTGGAAAAAGAAGACAATAGTGTAGTGTTTCACAGTTTTTCAGAGCTGTTTCTGGAATCTTTAAGGAGATCTTTACCCTGTATACTCAGGAGCCAAAAGAATGTGACCTGTGAGAGTTTGTGTGTCAGAGAAAACATGAGTACCATTTCAAGTGGTTTGAATATTACTGCTAAAAAACATTTCACAAAAGTAAATTAATATTTCAAAATAAAATACTACCTGTCACAAAACACAGCCCTTGCTCAGCTAATCATGTAATGTTGCAACAGTACCTCTTGTACTTCATCATGCCCACACTTGTACTGTTTCTCAGCTTCCACTCTAAGCAGCTTTGTGTCTTGCAGAGTATGAAATTGCTTGACATGTGCTAATATAAGTAGCATGTCCTTTTTTCTGACATCTTCCATTATAAAATATATTTAAATTTTGCACAAAACCATTCCAGAAAACTTGCATTAAAACAATATAATATCTTTTTAAAGACAGGAAAGAATAAACTGGAGTTACAGAAATCATTGTAGATAGCAATATGCCACTGTGTAAATGAAATAACTGCAGAGGGCTTTGATCATCAAATAATATTGTGCTGAATGGTGAGAGCTCTTAAGCACACACTGTGGTTATTTGTAATGCTACAGTAGCAATTAGAAAGCTCTGAATACGCTTTCTGTGGAGCTGCACAAGAGTATGTCAAACAGAGTCAAACACTCTGTAAGTCTGGCAAGAGCCACATCTTTCTGACATCTAAAGGCTTGCAGAGTAAATGAAATCTTATTCCACACATTGTATTAATAGAAGATAAAAATTGTGTACTACAGATGCATACTTGCACACAGAGAGGAAAACACTGAAGGGTTTACATGATGCTCCTTCTCATGTCCTATGATTAATCCTTCAGTAGGTGTAATTTTTACATAACTATTCCAAGGGGTTTTGGTACATTTTATCTGCTCAGCATGTTGTTTTGGAGAGTATATTTGCACATAGACACATTCTGCATGCATAGATACTGCCTTGGCCTGCTGTTGTCATTTAAATGGACACATTTCTCATTCTATGAATAGCACTCCTTAACATAAGTGTCCTGTTTAACAGCAATAATAACATTATTTTTTCTCCAATTAAAAACATATTTCTATGTTTTTCTATTTCAAGTATTGTGGCTGCTTGTTGGTGTTGGTTTGCTTGGATTGGGTTTACGTTATAAAACTTACCAGAAGAAGCTGGGCCAAGGGGTGAGTAGGGTGTTTGTGAGAATGGTAACTTTCAAATATACAGTAAAATGTGTGTGCAATATCTTAGGTGTGTTAATTGTTGCCAAAGAAATCTTTGCAACCAAGTATTTGGAAAAACTAATGCATAAATGAAGAGGTAAAAATTTAATTTACAAATTCATGTAAAATTGAAATGTCCAGGTCTTTGGAGATTTATAGTGATGCTGTGAAGGAAAAAAATATTTTGAAAATTTGAGAGAGTCTTGTCTCATATGTTCAATTTGAACATTACTTTTATAAATTAGTTTATTTGAACAGTATTCAAGCTGGACAATGCTGTTAGCCTCCTGCTTTCATGAAGGGGGAGTTTGAACAGATAACTTCCTGAAGTTTCTTCCAGGTGAAGGAATTCTTTGGTTCATTACTGTATCATAACTCTGAGTTGAAGCTCTCTGAAAAGTTGGTTGACATAGATTAGACTTAGACTAGGTATGGAAATTGAATAAAAATTTGAAGATTCCAGTTTTCTATCTTGCAAGAAAATAGGTATTGCAAACTTAATAAATAACAAGATGTTTAACAGTTGTGGAGTTCAATGTTAGGTTCACAAATGCACACAGACCTATACAATTGACCTTCTTTTTTCATTTAATTCAGGTTTTGCCTTATTGTGTGGCAAAATGTGGTTAGTTCCTCCTATTAAGATGAAAAAAATGTATTGTGTCTTTCCTCTTCATTTGCTTACTGTTACTTGTACAAATTCTTTTGAAGTATGATGACTTTTATTCTCTTGTTAATAGCAGATTTAGTCTTTTGTAATTCTGACAGCTTTATTAGGAAAATATATCTGTTAAAACATCTCTCCTTGTATGTCTTTTGTGGCACCATGTGTCTGGTGTTGTTTACTGCAAAGCTACAATATGTAAAATTCAATTTTTTTTCTTTTTTTCTTTTTTTTTTGAGGTTCCAAAAAGAGATTTCTCTGCTATGATCTGGCCTTTTAGATTTGGATATGACAATGAAGGATGGTCTAATTTGGAAGGATCAGCTAATTTGCTTAATCAGACAGGTAACTCTTTTTTTCCCTACTTCATTTATAATTGGGAGAATTCATCTGAAGAGAAAAGTGAAAACACCTTGGTAACTGAAGCCATTTTTGCATTAACTCAAGAATCTGTTTTCAGTGGTTTTCTTCTCAATTTGTGGACTGTTCCAATATAATCACTTCAGTCAGAAATCCATTTGCAGAGATGATAATTTGTTTAATATGTTTTAAAGAAGTTCCTGATCAGGGGAAACATTATATTTCTTATTTAGATTTTTCTTCTCATATTGCTGATGAGTTACTTGTCTGTAGAGAAATTCTTTGCATAAATGAAATAATATCCTTTTGGATAAAATACAATGGTATTTACAAAGGTAAATATACTTTTAGATAAAATACAATGTTTTATAACTCCTGTGTGGGTTTTTTAAATGTGAAGCATTATATAATTCCTAAAGGGTGTGAAATTCAAATGCCCTTAACAATGAATACAGAGAAGAAACAGACAAGTCTGTTTCCATCCCTGAACCACTGCAATGTATACAGGAAAAGCAGCGATTGTAGCTTGGTTGTCATGATTTTACTGTAAGGAAGAGTGTCTAAAGTGTTACTCATGGGCAGGATTTTGGTTGGAAAATTAGCTATAGGAAATGAAGAATTTGGACTCAAGATGAGTGCTGTTGCAAAGGGCATTGAAAGGAATTGGCCAATAGTGCTTATAGGTGTTACTCTTTTCCTGCAATACCCATGAGCTGGGGTAGACAGGGGGCTGACAATTTAACACCTAAAGCAGCTCAGGGAATTAGGAAATGCCCACGCTGCCATTCCAGCATTTGTTGTTCTCCAGTCCACCACAGTATTTTCCTGAGCAGCTCAGGCTTTACAGACCCAAGCAATGAAAAGACACTGACAGATGCTCCTGTGCAAGTCCTGATTTTGTGGCAGAGATACACAGGAGAAAGTGAAGAGACTGATTTTAACCTCGTTCACTCCATTGTCCCATGACCAAAGATTCAGAGAACTGGGCTATGTTGGCTGTCTGGTGATATGAGAAAGCAGCCAGGACATGTAATGAATTGAAATTTGGAGCATTCTTCTACATAAGTGATTCCATAGTTCATGTCTGGGTGGCTATTTAATCTTTGCATATTTATTTATGAATTTTAATGAATGCATTTATTTCTGGTACCTATAGTTTAAATTAATGAATATTAGAAAAAGTGATTACCTTGTTATGTCCATTGGCATTTCTTAAGAGTAATGAAATACCACTTCTAAAGAAGACAATTGGTAAGTCAAAAAAGCAGCAAATTCCAAAATATAAATTAATAAATCATAATTTATAATAGGTAGAAATGGTATTATGGAGTTTTATGCTACATGCATATTGTTATACAAAATACTACATTAACATTGTCAGTAAATGCATTCAGAGTTCACCTAGAAATTCCAATAAGAAGAATTCCTGATTTTGAGAGCCATAGGGAAAAGAGTGGCTATATGTTTTCGGATAGAAATTGTTTTCAAAGGTGTGGTGGTGTGCATTCCTTGGGCTCACCTCTCTGTTGGAAGAGTGAAGATGCAGCGGCTTTTATGACTGGAATTTCTGTCTGCCCTGGAGGGATCCAACATCAACCCTTAATGGTTTCAGTTACTGTTTCTGTGATCAGCATGCATGCTAATAATGCAGAAGGAAAGAAAAACCTGGGAATCCACTTAAGAACTCTGAGCTCCCACTTTCCCTGCTGACAATGCTTTACACTGCTGCATATGATATTTCAAAAGCAAAAACTCTTCTGTGGTGCTGGGTGGTCATAATTCCTTATGGAAGGGCTGTGGATGAAATGGTGACTTGATTTGCCTTCCCGTGTGGGAGAGCACTCTAAGGGAGGCACAATTGAAGCAAGAAGGGAGCAGTTGGAGCACTTGTTACTGCTGCAGCTATACTGACCTGCTGCTCAAGCTGAGTCTGAATGGTTCAGCCATCCTGTGGGCAGCTTGCAGACTCCCACCTTCCTTCAGGCATGGGCAGGTGTTTCTTAGATACCAGTTTCTCAAGGAACTGCATAGTTCTTCCTCTATCCTGCAGTTAAAATATAGGGGAACCCATTATGTTCCCCTGGCAGAACCACACCTCTGCATGTAAACAGGGAGGGACCACAGTGCTTTGAGGAAGTGAGGTGGCTGCAGATGGTCAGCAATTCACTGGAGCTTCAAACCCTTCTGTTACTGTGCCTTGGGGCTGATGCAAGGTTGCTCTGGGCTGAATAATTATTTTGGCAACAGCATCCAGCTGTGTCTTGCACAGGACCCTTTGAAGCACAATAGGATTTGGTAGATGAAGGGAAGTGCAGATGTGCTATGTTGTGTTTGTTCATCAAATTGAAAGCAGTAGGCTTGCTACTGTGCTGTTAATTTGTTAATTAGTATCTCTAATGCTTTAGAAATGGCACGAGGTCTGCGCAGGCCAGCTGTATTCTGCAGTCTCATGTATCTCTGCTTATGCACCAGGGATGAAGCAAGCAGACACTAAGTGCATCTTCATCAGAGTTTGTGTGGCCCGCAGTAGCCAAAAGTTTGGGCGTGACTTTGTTGCCAGCATGGATTTGCCTTGACTGACCCCTGAAGGGTTTGTGTCCATCCCTCTGTAATCGAAAGGGAAATAATGACATTTTATAGTTAGTTTTAAGTCCCATTTATAGGTAACAGTTATAAATATGAAAATATTTTCTTTTTTTCCCTTCCATCTTAGAAGCAGATTTTATCACTATTATAGAGAGTGATGCCTCTAAACCATTCATTGGAAACCATGATCCAACAATGTGGCTAGGAGAAAGACTGGGATTTTATACAGATTTTGGTCCAAGCACAAGAGATCACACTTGGGGGTGAGTCACCTTTACATGCACAGAGACAGTAAATAGGTGTAAATATATTGCCCAATACAAACTGCACTAATACAGAAGCAAAGAATAGTTGGAATAGTACTCACTATAATCACTTGTTGAAGCTTGTCCTTTAGCAACAGGCTTTGATTCATTAGCATTACCATGCAATGTTGATGGAGTTTTATCATTGCTAAACACGGTCAGATTTTGGTGCCTGCCCCTGTAAGCTGCTTTGGTTTTGGTGATGCAGAGAATGGCATCCTGCCCTTTAATGTACAGATTTAGAAGTTTAGCATTCCAAGTACTGCATCTGATGCCCTTTTCACATTGTTTTATTTTGGGCTATGAAAATTTTATATTTCAGACTTAAAAATGTGATAGCAGTTGGAAAATGTAGCACATCAGGAGGTAAGAGAAATTTAGAATTCATATCTAGCTTGGGCTGTATAATGGGAAATGGGAACAGAAAGGTGCATGTCTGTTTGACCAGATATTTTGTGTTTAATTTTACCTTAATGCTTGATCACCTACCAGTTGCATATCTTTAAATATCTCTGTCCTCTAGAAAAATACTGGCATATAATGGAGCTTTTTATTTTCAGGGGGATATGCACACCTCTATGGCAGATGGAACTTCCTACTGATGTTGCTATGGCTATTTAATTTTTGCCATATGTGAGGGGCATTTAGTAACTTTCTTCTTCCAAACCCTGTTTATTTGGGGCAGAATGGGGGAGAGAAATCATTCTCTGAGATTTTATTAATGAAATACATTGAAAAACCTGATGCAAAATGTCCAAACAGAAGCTGAAAAAAGAGAAATCTCTCATTTTAAAGATATATTTTCTACCTACTTATACTTTTAATAAAATATCTTTTAATTTCTGGTGGTATAAAATTGTTTTGTCTGAAATATGGATCATGAAGAGCTCAGTGAAGGAATTCATATCTATGGAATGATATTTCTTAGTGTATGAATTAACTTGATAATATATTTTTAGACATCTAGTTCAGCAGTATTTTAGAGGGAAACTTTCTATATTCAGAAACATCCACTAGAGATGGTTTGTATTCTGGTCTTACAGTTTTTTCAGTGACTTAGTCTTCTGCTCACATTTATCTGCTTAGTTCACACCTTTGATGCTTGTGAATCACAAAATGTAACTTTTTGCCTTTCCTCATGTAGGATCATGGCACTATCCAGGTATCCAATTGTAAAATCGACCCATCACCTCCTTCCATCTCCAGAGGGAGAGATTGCACCTGCCATCTCCCTGACAGTCAACTTCACAGGGAAGCTGGTTGATTTTGTTGTTGCTCACTTTGGAAATGAAGAGTGCGTATTTTACTTATTCTTACATGGAGTGTTCAAAGTCATGTAATGTAATTTGCGAACTTCTGGGATTTATTTTGTACTCTATAAAATCTGCTGCTGTAATACTGGTTCTAGCAGGGCACATTTGAAGAAATACTATGACAATTTAAAATTGGTTAAACTACTGGTTTAAAATTTTGAAGCATTTTTGAATGTTTCATGCTGAATCTATTATCTGAATTACTAGAGATTTAAAGATACAGTTCTGCAAAGTCACAACAAATGACAGGACTACAGATGCATCTCAATGCAGGATAGCATCCTTCTGACTTTTTGCATGTGGAAGAGGAGATGTATTACATTCCACAATGAGTGCAGATATGTGCAGGTAGAGATAGATAGCATTAATGGAAAAATGCTTTGTTTTTTTTTTTAAAAGTAACAAATCTGAAACCTCCAAGTAAGGACAGTGTTGAAACAGCAGCAAAAATATCCATCAATGTCCTTCTGAGAATATGCAAGGGGAAATAGGGAGTCTGATCTCTGAATTCAGAAAAGCAATATTATACCAATAAATCAAATAAAGGATGGAAAATAATAAGGTATATATTTAAGTTCTTGAAAACAATGTTTTGATTACCTGTGTGTAATGAATATTAATAAGAGATAGATAATTTTGTGAATGCTCTATGTAGCTGTTATTTCTGTTATATTTTATGGGATACCTAGTATGTTTGTGGCTATGTAGTAAGATTTGGAATTTAAAAAAAAATTGATACAATTCACAGAGGCAAATTTATGGATAGGATGCAGAATATTATAACACAAAGAATCTGCTCAGAAGGCCCTAGGAATTCTCTGTATCTCATTTCCTTCCCCTGAGTAGAAACTGCACCAAACCTGAAAATTGTTTATAGCTTTTCCATTTATTAAACAAATATAATTGTCAGAAATCATTCCCCATTTTTAACTCTAGAACAGAATTTAATCTGTACCTCACACAGATGATTAGACTTGCCTGTCTGAAAAACTGTTTGTCAAAGTAGAAGAAAATATCACCGTGTTATACCCTGGCAAAGAAATGAGATAAAGATGAAGGAGAAAATATGAGGAGACACGTGGGAAATGAGTGCAAATCAGATTGTTTTTTGGAGGGGAATGAATTTGTAACTAAATACTGCACATAACTGCTCATTTTTAATGTTTTTTTCTTCTGCTGCTTACACTGACATAGACTATAGAATACTGGATAACTAGGGTTGTTTTTAAATATGATTTTTAAAATGTGGGACTATAACTATGCCTGTGCCTTTAAAAGATCCCATCTTCTGGAGAGGTGCATTCTGGAAAGGGCAGCTAGCTGAGCAGGCAACTTCACATATACCTAGGTCAGACTTCTACTTAAGTGTTTGGGGTTTTTTTTTGTCTCCTGTCTGTGTGCTCTTTCTCCCTAATGCAGTTGCTTCAGTCAGAAATACCACTATTTAGAAAGCATAGCTGCACTTATATTGTTGTCTTCTTTTGGGTTTACAGGTTCCAAAATCAGCTCTCTCTGTCAATGTTTTTACTGTTAGCCCAGACTATCAAAATCAAGAAGACAACATGATTTACCCAACCATTTAAAGTCATTAACATGAAGAATCATAGGAAGAGAACTGCTTTTTCATTACTTTATGACAAATCCAAGGACAGGGAATGGAATCCAATTAAGTATTTTACTCCACTTATGCTATCACTTTTGGTTATGTTGGAACTCTGGTGTAAATCTTGTTAAAGAGATGTGAAATACATGCCAAATGCAATTAAGTAATGCTAATGGGATTATGTAACTCTAGTTACATTTCATAAATTATGGGACTCCAGACTTTAAGACTTTATTTACCATGATCTACCCACAATAAAATTTTTTTAGCATGTAAGTTCTTTGTTACGCACCACATCATACTAGCACAGTTAAATTTTAAGTGCAAGCAGAGACAAAGCCTTAGATAACCAAAACACTAACATTCACATTTCCTAGTGATGATATCAGTATTAAAAACAAAACAGAAAATGTTGTTCCTGTAATGGATAGAAAGATAATGTGAATTACATCTACCATGACCATGTGGCTTTTATCAAACGTAGTGATAATTTTTAATCAATGAGCTTTCTGTGAACTTTCATGCTCTCTAATGTTGAGCAACAAAAATGGTACCGGATTGATTTGTGGTTTACTATGTCACAGCACAAAGATTGTGAGTCAAAATATATATGTCTTAAAGTCTTTTCTCTTTCTTTCAGAGAGGACTTGGACAGAAAACTCCAAGCAAAAGCTGTTTCAAACCTATTGAAGACTAGCTCTAAGCAAGTTGTGTTTCTAGGATACATCACTTCAGCTCCTGGATCCAGAGACTACACTGAATTAATAAAAAATGGAAATGTGCAGGTAATATGAAAACACTGCATCTTTAGAGAAAATACATATTGGAAACACTGTCTAATATTTCAAATTGGTAACTTAAATATAGACAGAGAAGAAAACACATGCCCATTTTCAAATACAGTCTTTAGCTACCTCATGATATCTTGCAGAGAAGGTGGAGTTACACAGTGAAAGAACAAGGTGGTGTGGGAAAAATGCTTTGCAAGGGAAATGTCAGTTAGAAGAAATAAAAAGTCACAGGGTTGTCAAGGATTAGAACAGGGGCCTGGTGAAGTTGTGAAACCTTCATCCTTGGGGATATTCAAAAGTTAGCTGAATAAGGCCCTGAGCAACCTGCCTGAAGTGACTTTGACCAAGGTTAGGAGTAGGTGACCTCCAGATAGCCTTTAATTCCGTGATTCCTTTGTTTTAAAAATGAGCTCTGTGTTAAGAGATACTAAAAAGTTGTCTGATTTGTCCATGTCTAACAGTGAGCTTTTTTCTTTCTACCTTATTACAACGTTTTAGGCAAAATATTTTTTTGCAGTGAGGTTACACATTGGTCCTGTTACTGATTTAAAGGCTACCCAGATGAACACTTACCTTATTTGTTTGACTTTTTTTTCCCTTCCAATATCCCTCTAGGACATTGACAGCACAGATCGGGACAGATGGTGTAGCTATATTATGTATCGCGGAGTAATAAGGTATGTTAGAGTGAATCACTTATTTGTAGGCTTAAGTATCTTTATGGTTATCAGTTTCATAATCTTTTGTAAGTGATTGTGGAAGAGTCTTACATCCCTAAAGAATTATTATGGGCAGTTGGATCTATCATAAAATTATGTGAAACACTGATCTTAGGGTCACAAGAACTGGTGTACTTCTGAATATAACTCGCAAAGACACTTACAGGTTTCATCATTCTATGTCAAAAGCCTTCAGATCTGCTTTGCTAGCATAAAACTACATTTCTCCAAAGCTCTGGCTTTGCAACTTCATTCTAAAATGTGAAGGCCAAGACCTAATTTGTATGTGACACAGAAGATACAAATTTGGAACTATGATTTAGGGTTTGTTGAAGCAAAATGCTGATCTAATCCAGCCAATCTTTATGCTGGATTTAGTGGAAACTTGAACTGTGTAAGCCTATATTGAGGCACAGGACCTATGCACTCCATATCTTTTAATACCAAATTGCATGTAAATCATTCTCTTGGTGATGTTTCTACCAGAATGGAATTCATCTTCTTTTGAATAAACTATGAAAATTCTGTAGTGTTCACAAGTTGTAAACTTGATAGCTGTCTTAACAGTATTGAGTTAAAAAGAAAAAAAGGCAACTTAAAAAACTCAGCTAAAACTCTATTTGCAATTTGAATTTTTCTCATTATTCATTCAATTGATGCTTGAGGTTCTTTCTTGAATAACGAAGTGTTTTTAGTGAAAATTTGGTGAGCTTATACCTCCATTCATATTCTATAGCTGTAATTTTTGAAAAAGGTTTTTAGACACAGAACTTATTTTTACTGTCAAACACAGTTTTTCAGTTTTTATGCTTGTGACATGGTATTATGATCCTGTTTATGGAGCGCTTTCAGTTTTTTGAAGGTGAGATTCACAGAAATGAACAATTGTGTTGATAAGTTAAAGCATAACTCTTGGGGAAAAAAAAGTGTCATTAAGAATGTGATGAAATTGTCTTCTTTCTTCAAACTAACTCTTCTCATATTTGATAGGCTGGGTTATGCCCGCATATCTCATGCTGGTTTAAGTGATTCAGAAGTCCAGATGGCCAAATTTAGGATCCCAGATCACGTGGATAGCTATGTTGACAATGACAGAATTGTCACTGATCCCAGCCAAGTTCCTGAGGACATCCATTTCAATCCCAGGTCAGTGTGTCTCACAGGAAATGAAGGGGATATGATGTACCTGGCATCTTGTAAAAGACAAGTCTAGGAACAAAATTATTTCTGAAGTGAGAGGCACTGATCAGTACCCAACTGAGCAGAAGGGTAGAAGTCAAGAACTTCTGATTTGTAATTCAATTTTTACAATTGATTTGGCTCGTACCCTGGGAAAATCAGTCTGTTGTGTCACAGCATAAATTGCAAGTAAAGCTCATTTCACCCAGGCAATTTCTGAGATTGTTTGATAGGGATATTTGCCAAGTGGTGTGGTGACTCATTTGATAGATGATGAAAGATCTCCCATGTTTCTCAGCACTTTGGAGATTGGGCTCTTAATATACTGTTACTTAGAATATCAAAACCAATATATGCATTAAATACTTTTTGCACAAGCATTTTAAAACATACCATATAATTGGAGCAAAAATTAAAGAGAATGCCTAAGGAAGTATGTTGCATGTGTCAAGAAGGAAAAAAAAAGGACTAGGTTTAATGTAAAACAGTCATTTATTTCTAAATTGTTGTCATTTTTCCACTGGTATTGCATAAGGAAGAGATATATAGAGGAAGATATTTATTCTAGTATTAATAGTGAAAGTGTTGTGAAGTTTGTGATAGATGTTGCCACAGAGAGATAACTCCTAGTAATGCCATGTTTTCTACTCCTAACATGCATAATGCAGAATATATTACTTTCCCATATACATCTGGCAGTTTGTGAGCTTACTCACTTCTTATGTACCACTCAGCCACTGGCTTCCTGTCTAAGCAGGAGTTTGCCCAGACTTTTCCACATGATGGAACTTGCCTACAGTTAGCATTCATATTCAGATTTTTCTCAGTTGACTTCAGCCCAGAATCTTGTCCTAATTTCTTTTGTCTGCCTATAATCAGAAAATTTTTACCCTATTGGAATATATGTAACTTTTTCTGATTAAGTCTACTTCTTTAGAAATACAGTGGCACTGCTCTTAAATATTACTTAGCACTGATATTTTGAATAAATACTTTATTTTACTTTTACAAGTCTGTCTACCATAATAGCCAGTTGTCAAAACTTTCATATTTAAATTTGGCATGAAAAATTACAATTTTCATCATAATTTGCAAAAGCAAAAAGTACAATATTAATAACAGGGCTGACTGGTTTGATACTATGGGTGTTCAAATTGTATCTCCACTGAAATCAGGACTTAAAAGTTAGCTTAGAATTTAAGTAGATAAATGCAACACTCAGCTTTTTCATCTGGAGTTCCAATTATAGACTGCCTACAGCATCAGTGGAATCAATGTAATTAATTCTCTCCAGTATACTCAAAGACCTTTAGCAGGAGAGGGTACATAGAACCTGATTTACATTTAATAGAGTTGGGACCTGTTTCTGAAACAAATTGCCTAGAACATTCAGAAGTAGAGTAGTGATTATATGATTTAATTGCATGGGTTAAATAATGGTGTAATAGTATTGCTCTGTTGAATATTTTTTTAGGTTTGGATCTTATAAAGATGGACATAATTATGTGCCTATTCATCACTTTCATATGAGCACTCCTAAATATTTCAAACGGACAAATTAGAGCAGAAAATAAAATTATTATTGAGACGAACAAGAAAGGTTTGTTGCTTGAAACTGAATTGACAGCCAAAAAGACTACACTGTTCAAGGATGAGCAACTCCCATGCTGCACAACACTGTGAATGTCTATGTAATAGTTGGTGACTTTCTTCTTGAATGAGCTGCCATCACTGTGAGGGAGGGAAGATGAATGCATTTTGATAAACTGGTATCCACGGTGGCCACATACCTGCTTTGTATGCAACAAAGCAAGGGTGGGAACTTGCTTTGGCAACAACTTCTTCAGCTTTTGTGGAGACATCGTGTATCATGACGTTTTAGAGTGCTATTGCTGCTACTGCAATAAAAAGATTGGCCTTGGGTTTTTCAAAACAGGAGTGGAACTAGTGTATTTTTAAATTGGGAGATATGCAGTAAGTATGTGTTTGAAGTATGCACCTTTTCGACTCAAATAATATTTACATCTGCTGCTATTCCACATTTTATTCTTAAATGAGTTTTACAACAATTTGCAGATGATTGATGTTCATAATACTGGAGAAAAAGAGGTGACTTTCATAGACTTCATTTTATTAACTGGACATTAGACACTTCAATGCTTTTACAAAGGGAAGAGTAGAGTACCTCTGAATAATGATGAAGTGTGTACATGAACACACTGATGAAGAATTAAAAACAATCATGCTCATCACAACAAGGTTTCTGAGAAGGGAGAAAAGTTGGTTGTAACTTTTATTTAAAATGAACTCTAATAAAGGGGGGAAAAAAAGCTTTGTTTCTTTGCCAGCGCTACACTTCAGTAGGACTAAATAGAGGTGTTGCATTTTTGACCTAGGCAGTGAATTCCCTGTTATGCAATGCACATGTGACAATGTAAAATGTTGTGTCTTCTCGGGGTCTCTTGGCAATGTCTTTTATATTTAGCTCCTGATCCTTCAGTATACATGCAGAGCTTCCCTTTAACAATGAGGACATCTTCAGTGTTGTCCAAAGGACGTTTCCTGCTTGTGAGAAACATGTTAGATAATTTGAGTGACACATTCAGTTTGGAAACTACATTTGTGATGTTGGTATTTAATACTGTGTGTCTTTCCAGTAATATCTAAGCATACCATAATTGAAAGGAATAGGATATGTTGCAGGAAAGAGGATGGATTTTTTTCCTCTCTCTAATTCTTCCCCATATGCTTTTAAGAACAGCTGGACCATACTCAATTTTATTGTTTCGCTATGTAAGCAAATACAGAATGCGTTTTTACCCAGGATTTCTTGTTCTATGGAGCCAGGTAATTGCTGCCAGCACCCCACTTGTTGCTTTATTCTGGTCACCTATCATTTTGCTCCCTTGTATTTAGAGCTGTGTTTCTGAGTGAAACTGATCACTGGTCTTTGTGGACAGAGGATATCTGAAAGGCATTTAAAAGTGTCAGTGGTTATGTATTCATCATCTCAGATGTAACTGACAATTAACCAGCCATTGTTGAACTAATTTCTCACCTATGGGTGCTTTGTGTGACTTTACAAGCCCTCTGAACTTGTTTTTTGTGTGACTCCCCAGCAAGACAGGATAAATTACGTTGTGGAGTGATACAAATTATTTTCTTGCACTTTCAGCAGTTTTGTTCTGCAAACACCAGTAGCCCTTGTCTCCTCTTTCTCCCAGCTTGCAAAAGCAGCTGGCACTGGCACCAGTGTTGCACAGTGCTTTGAGTATCCTCATTTATTTTCAGCATGCTCTCATGCTAGCTCTGATGCACATCCAGCCACAGGTTTGCCCTTTCACAGTCTGCAGAACACTGAACATTATCTTGCCACATTATTTAACATTCTCCACAGGCTGACTCTGCAAATCCCTTGTCATGTGAGCACTTTATTAATGTGAAATGCAAGAAATGATACGTGTAAGTACAAAAAGCTTGAAAAGTCCTAATTTTTTAACAATTAAAAAATAGGATGAGGATATTTTTCAAGAAGCCAGACAGCATAACATGACTTGCATAAAATATCAGATTATAAATCATATCTGTATGTAATCTTCAAGGTCTCTGACCATACTTTGATGGATTTTTTACAGGATTTAGATACGCTCACCCCATTAGGAAAGTTCATGTTGACAGTGAAAAAAATCTAAAGTTTGAATTTTCTCTTCTTCTAAGTAGCTTGTGTAGTGTAATGTATGTAATTAGTAGCAAATATTTGTTGACATTTACATTATTTTATCTGAATTATTAAGAAAAAACATGACCACAAACTGTTTGTATACTTCTTCTACACCTGTGGTTAGAATTGGGAAGCTAAAATGAAACTTTATTTGTCCTTACATCTAGACACTGATCTAATCCCTTGATATTTAAGTGGTTTAGAAAAATGGGCATTATATATCTCAGTCACAATCATTGTTTCAAACTATGACAGAAATGTGCTAGAACGGGTCCTGCTGCAGGGGTGTGTGACTAATCTTTTAGTTTTCTAATCATACTCTCTTCATCTCAGCTTTCATAAGACAGTATGTTATGAAAGAAGTAATTTGTGGGTAGCTGTATGCATTCAGAGGTGGCATGCAAAGAAAATAATGTATAAAATAAGCAGTATTTACTAAAGGTTTGAACTTTTGCTTGTGGTAAAAGGTCTGGATTACATATATCTGACTTCTAAATAATGTGTATTCTGTTGTACTCCAAATTCCATCCTCTGAAATTCTGTGCAGGTCAGTTGAAGTTTGGAGGAATGTTCAGGAAGAGACAGCAGTACATCAGGGGCCTATCAGTGTGTATCTTGGAATAAAAAAGAACTCCAGGTAACATATATGAGAGCAACTTCTGGGAGTACTGGATTCTTCAGCAGGGTGGAGACTCCAGTCTCCTCTTACACAGATATTCCTGCCTTGACTCAGGCACAGTGACTCTGGTGTTATTACAGAGCACTCCAAAACCTGGGAGCTGCAGTTCAAACCTCTTGGGCTAAGAAAAACCTGAAATGGTTATTTCCCATTTTCAAAAACAGTGTTGCAGCTACAAGCTGAGCAAAAGTTGGACACACCCTTTGGTTTTGAACCAGACTTGATGTTATTGAAACAAGTTGTTGCAGCTGAAGTGTACAGGTAACCAGTTCCCACCTGTCCCACTGAAACAGAACACTGAGAATGTTCACGGTCCTCTGCTGATAGTGAGGGAACTTTATGGCCCCAGAGAGGAGTGCTGGCTGTTTTGATGCACCCCCAGGGTTCAGGAAGAAATTCTTAGCTGCTCTCAAGCTTGGCTGCTTAGAGTTGCCTCGTGATGAATGAAGAGAATGTAAAATTTTAAACTGAAGTTGAAAAAAACCCCTATGACTGGAATGTAAGAATTTAAGTATCATCAGCCCTGAAACATGATTTTTCTCATGTCTGTAAAATGACATTTGTTTGCAGGATGTTATAGAAGGACCTTTGGGTCAAAGTAATATACCCGTGGAGCAAGTGTTAGAGAACAGACCTTTTCACTTCAACAGGGAACATAATATGGTTCTATGGGACAGAGAGACAGTTTATTAAAATAAACTGAGCTGTTTTATGAGTAGTGCTTTGAAGCAGTTCATATAATCTGCAGCTGCTGCTTTCTGCCACTTGAGGTCCTCTTTTGTCCCTAATTGGTACACTTTGCTGATACCAAGCAGGAATAACTCACAGGTGTTAGGTTTTTTCATTGAAACTCTGATGGTGAAAAATCTTTTCAGAAGCATTACACAAACCTGTGTTGACTTGGGTATCAGTTACCTCTTCATATCTGCAAATGATTTAGAACTGTGATTGCTGGGCTTCTTGTAGGCACTTTGTTTATTTTCTTACAATATCCTGCACTGTGCTTTGTTGCTGCTTTATCTGCTTTCTTAATGTTCAGCAAATTCTTTGTAATGTTTTTCTTTTCAATGCAATTCTCTTCCCCCTCTGACTTGTACCACACATCATGCCGTGTGATTCTGGTGGCTAAAATTAAATTTCAAGCTTGTTTCTAAGCAAAGCAAGATGAATTAAAGTATTCAAGAGATACAATGGCTTTAGCAATCTGGAGTCTGATATCCTTTGGAAATAGTTTCCTTTTGGAAATTCTTTCTCAAAGATGCATCTGCACTGTTTCTGATAGTGAAGACGATACAACTCAGGCAATGGCTCCTCTTTCTCTTGTTATCCAGTATTTTTCACAGTCAACAATTAAGTTTATTTTATGTGGTTGTCATTTTAGCTATCAATTAAAAAAAAAAGGCAGTGCAAACATAAAAAAAAAGCAAATAATGGCAGTCTTTTTCAGAAAAAAGAAAAAAAGTCTGCCGTTCCAAGGTTGATCTAACAGTGTGCAAACTGGCAGATGCATTTACTGCCACTCTTCACTTCCATGGTTTGTTATTCCTCTCCAGTGCATTGATGGGAGCACTTGCACACATGTGTAGTAAGCCAGATCTGGATATTCAGCTGGCTGGGAAAACAAACAAATAAAGAAAACTTTAAAAAGCGGTGAGAGGTTTGTTTTGTTTTGGGATTTTTTGCTTTTTGGTAGCATTGAGGACAGTCTTGCTCTTTGAGCTACCTTGCTATTTAGCTGTCCAAGTGATTGCCCTGGCACAAAATGAAGGATGCCAGGAGGGTTAGTATTAAGACAGTAATGGTGGAACTGCTTAAGCTGTCTCTGTCCATGTGGTGGTTCCACCCTGGCTAGATGCCAGATGCCCACCAAAGCCACCCCATCACTCCCCTGTGCAACTGGATAGGGGAGAGAAAATATAATGAAAGACTTGTAGGTTGAGATAAGAACAGGGAGAGATCACTCACCACTTAGTGTCATGGGCAAAACAGACTTGACTCGGGGAAATTAATTTAATTTATTGCCAATCAAAATCAGAGCAGGACAATGAGATGTAGAACAAATCTTGGGATCATCTTTCCCCTGTCCCTCCCTTCTTTTTGGGCTTAACTTTATTCCAAATTTTCTAATCCTCCCACACAGTGGCTCAGGGAGATGGGGAATGGGGGTTATGGTCAGTTTATGTGTTGTTTCTGCTGCTGCTTCCTCCTCAGGGAGAGGAGTCCTTCAGATGCTCCTGTTTGGGGTCCCTCCCACAGGACACAGTCCTACACAAACTACTCCAACCTGAGTTCTACCCATGAATTGCAGTTCCTCATGAACTGCTCCAGCGGGGGCCACTCTTCCACGGGGTGCAGTCCTTCAGCAACATGATCCATGTTCCAGCCTGGATCTCCCACAGGGACCCTGCTCCAGTGTGGGCTTCCCACACCTTTCTTTTGGGTGTCCTCCTGCTGCGATGTGGGGTCCTCCCGGGGCTGTGGGTGGATCACTGCAGCCCTGTGGAGCTCCATGGGCCTCACCACAGTCTGCAGGGGAATATCAGTTCTCCACCTGGGGCACCTCCTCCTCTTCCTTTACTGACCCTGCTGTCCGCAGAGCTGCTTCTCTCACACGTTCTCACTCTTCACTTCTCTGACCACGATTACATCTGTGCATAATTTTTTTTTTTCTCTTCTTAAATATGTTACCATGGAGGCATTACCCCCACCACTGATTTGTCTGTCTTAGAGCTGTCTGGCCTTGGCTCACAGGGAAGTTTCTAGCAGCTTCTCACAGAAGCCACTCCTGCAATCCTTCTGCTATCAGAACCTTGCCAAGTCACCCAACACAACAACTGATCAGCATGACCTGATTGATCTGCTCTATGTAAAATGAAGCATTTCTGCATTTTATAAACTCAGGCTTTAGAAAGGAAATACAGGCCTGTTTTTATAGCATCTGTGGGCTTGGAGATCTCCATAGTGGTTTACAGCTAGTGGTAACAAAGGGGATTATTTATAACTTCTTAAGGTTGGAATGAAGGTGCATGTTTTAATGGGCCTTGTTCTCATGGGGCAGGCCTTTTCTGGCTGGTGCATGCATCCCCAGTTTAGCAGCAGAAGCTAAGAAAACAAAGTTTCTTTTATGGCTCCCTATGGATTTCTTTTCAGATCTTGTTTTTAAGGGTCAGGGATTATACTTGTGCACTCAAAAATATATTGATGTTTTGCTTGTCAAACCTATTTACTTTACAATTTAAAATGAAAGTAGTTACAGAAGCTGTAGTCTAAGGAAATACTTTTAAGGCCAAGTAATATCTTTCATTTTAGACTAATACAAATGGGGGGAAAGTACAAACCTTTCTGTCTTCAGATACAACCAAAAAGGGTTTTTCTGTGCCACCTTTCTTCACATCTATATCAATTTACAACTTTGTAAGGCATGGAAGAAGTTTTCTTTTTGAATATGTTTTTATTCTGAACTAGCAGCCTGCATGCTTTTTATGGTCAAGTGAACAAAGAGACACCCCTAAAGGAATTGTTCTTCTTAAACCAGAATTAGATCAGATGAACTGCTACTCAATGGTGCCCCTATTGGGTATAAGAACTTGGGATGACACATACTAATGTGAATGTCTGGCATGTGGGATGTTACAGTACTACCAAAGAAGTGAAACCTAGCTTGCATTGCTTTACAATTATATTTTTTTGCAGAGGTTTCACAAAATCACAGAATATTCTGGATTGGAAGGGACTCACAAGGACCACTGAGTCCAGGTCTCAAGTAGATGGTTCACAGGGGACTGAACTCCCACCTTAGTGTTATTAACACCAACCAACTGAGCTCAAGAAAAGATGGTGAAAATAGGAAAATATCCTGAGACACAGGCAGGAAGGATATAGAAATCGTTTCAACGAGTTAGTGAGTAAGTAAGAATTTTAAACAATGTGAGTTTTCATTTCTCTGACATTTAGTACACGACTTTTGAAAAGTGGATTCATTTTCTTGTGGACTCCACCCTCTTCTCTGTAAAACAGGCAGTGGAAAACAAGCAAAATAAATCATCTGCACTTGAACATTCTGACTCACTGAGTAAGGCAAAGCTTACAAAAAACCGCAAAGAAACACAAACGGGCCTGTGATCACTTAATACAGGTCTGCATGTTAATGCATTACTCTAAAGGGACAATTACCTTAAATCTGGTACTACTTCAGTTTCACAGTCCTTGACTTTCTTTTAACTTAACCTTTTAGCGGAAGGGGTTTTTTCATTACTCAGATCTGTCTTTACAATCGTGCTGCGTGCCCAGACGCTGCTCCAGCATCTCTTCGCATGTGTGCTTGAGCGCCGGGCAGTGCCAGGGCCGGCCTCGATCCCTGGAAGCGCAGGGACCTGCAGGGTGCCTTCCTGCCCGGCTCAGGGATGGCGACCTCTTCGTGCAAGGGGAGGGAAAGGAGGGTGGCTCCCGGCGCTGGATTCCTGGGATCGAGAACAATACCCAGGGGCAGGAGCCGCCGCCGCCGTCCCGCCCCGGCTTTCCCCACCGCCCGTCCTGCCGCTGCTCTAACATTGACCTGACACCTGTGTGCGCTCGGCTGCCGTCGGCAGCTTGCCATTGGCAAAGAGGGGATGGAAGAAACACGGAATGCGTTCCAGCCGGCGACTCGGCCGCACCGCGTGGGGCCCACGGAGCACCGGGACAGCGCCGCAGCCCGGCACCCCGCCCGCGGCCCCTGAGGGGCGGGGCAGCCACACAGGCCACGCCCTCTTCCCAGCTCAGCCAATCGCATCAGTGCATGGGCTCGGCCCTTGGTCCCCATAGC